>PVJI01001973.1:0-158840 GCA_004026765.1 Micronycteris hirsuta | reverse complement strand
AATAAAGTAATTAAAAAAAAAAAAAAAAGATATGCCTCTTCGTGACGCAGAGAGTGTAGTGAATGAATTTGTCCACCCCTCTCAAAAAACAGTCATCGGAATTACATCTCAATAGATGTTTGTTTCTCTCCTCCTACTCCTGTTTTCTTAGTTTTAAAATTTTTTATACTATTTTGAGTCTCTTGATTTCCTCTCCATCTTAGAGGCTACGGAAACCGTGGCCTGCTTAACCTGTTATTCCTTGGCAAAATCAAAAGATGCCCCCAACGATTATTCTCTTTTACACAAAAAAGCCCCCTCCACACCTTTTCCAATAGTCATTTGTCCTTCCTGCTCTGTCATTTTTCTTCCGGTTGCTGAGTGGCCTTGCTCTTGGAGGTCAGAAGGGCCAATTAATTCATGGTGTCATTGTGCATCCACAGCTCGTACTTGGACCTCTGGGACTGTTGGCAAAAAAAAAATCCCTTCAGAAAACAACGTGGGGTGATTCACTTTTCAGCTAATCAAAGTCCAGTCGGGCTGTTGGCATTCTATTTGTGTTTAGTTTGCCTCCTATCTGGAAAGTCACCCCGGAAATGGATGGTCTCAGACAGTGCAACTGACGGGCCCGAGCCCCACCCCTCAAGAGCTTTCACACATTTATTTTGCATATCAGCTCACCCAGACAGGGGAGAAATCTGCCACCTCTCCTGAGGTGTGAGGGTCACCTCAGGTTTCCTGAAAGCCAGTGCTTAGTATGCTCTCCTGCCTGCCAGTAAGCTCCTACACCCAGCAGCTTTATCAGGGAGCGAGTTTCATTATGCGCTGTCCACTGGGGACCCTACTAGGAGCAATAAATTCATTTCACTGTGCTAGTCTCTGGACTATTAAAGCATTTTAGTCCTGATTCTCCTTTAACCTCCCACGAGCCAAATATTCACTCTGACACAATGCTATTCATTACAAAGTGAAGATGACTTTGACTCCGTGTCTCTCCTATATAACACAATGAAGACACTTTGTCCTGGATTCACCTACAGCCTGGCGGTGTTACGGATAAAAACATGCCAAGCCAGGCAGCCTTTTCTCCAAATGGATTAAAATTACTTCTAGCTAGCTATGCCCTGCTTAGATAAAGAGTAGCTGGGGGGGGGGGGGATGGTTTTCTGTTCATTTTTAATATCCTGACCAATACACTGCTGAAGGGAGGATGATCAGGGAAAAAAAAGAATAAAATGGAAAGATGAAACATCACTGGAATATAAAGAAGATCTAATCCCTTTCACTTTTTTTTTTTTTTTTTTTAGCCACAGATGTTTTTCCCTGCCCTTTTCCCCATGCTGAGAGTTAGCAAATAGACGGGGGAGCTCAGTGGAGTTCAATGGGCACATGGTAGGTTTTAAAAAGATCTTGCTGTCTGATTGATTTGAGCAGAAATTATAGCTATGTCTGATTTATCTTGTAAGTCAGCTTCTAGTCCAAACCCTGCCTGTCACACATACCAGCACTGAGGAAATTGATTAACCTCTGGAGTCCTCTTTTCTCATTTACAACATAGGAGAAAGACTACCTCCATCGTAAGTCTATTGTGAGGACAACATGAAATAACATATACAAATCACCTAGCCCAGCACTTAACATACAGTAAGAAAAAAATGATATTTCCTTTTCTTTGTCCTCCTTCCTGCATAGGAAAGAAGAGCAAGAACACAGAGCTAGGTCGTGGCATCACAGAGAGAAAGCTTTGTCACACCTATTTGACTTTAGAGAATGGGATCTCTCTTCTGTTTGCATTGAAGAGACTCCACTGAATGACCGCAGAAAATCTGATTGCCGTGTTTGAGGTAGGAATGAGGTTGCAGATGTTCCAGATAACAACGGAGAGAGGAATGTCTTTGTGGCTGAAGATGGGACGGCTCTGCTTCCTGGGAGACCGGGCTTGTGCTGGTCTTAGGTGTAACCAATCCCACTGTCTTCTCCATGTGTCCTGGGCTGCACAGCTGTGTTTTCGGTACCAGCCCCAGCCCTGGTTTCATCTTAATCCTTCCCGTCACTTCCTTTCTCTTTCAGCCCCACTCCTCTGAACTTTTCTGCTGGCACAGTTGTGTGCCACGTGCCTTTGCAAGCCACTGTCTGTCCCTTCGTGCCCTCTCTGCTTTCTCTGTTGAGTAATGAAAACTCCGCTCTCCTGCTTTTCTCCCTTGGATCTGCAGCAGGCTCTTCGTTTATGTGCCTCATGGGAACACTGGAGGCCTGTCGGCTCTTCCAGCAATAGTCCTGCCTCAGGAACACAGGAGGGTCTGTTGCTTCCATCGCAGAATAAGGAGAAATTGGGGCTGAACTTTCCAGACTCTGGGGAAAAAAAAAACCATATATGCCAGGAACATAGGAGCCAACTTATTCATCTTCTCACTTGTCTGTCCAAGTAAAGACATGGTTTTTATAAATAATTATTTTTCTCAAAATGTTCCCATCTACTCTCTTTTAAATAGAATAACTTAAAAACACCTGGTATCATCAACCCCAAGGAGCTCCTTGGAGAATATGTGGAATCCATCAAAAACAAAACAAAACAACAACAGCAAAAAACAACCCACCTATCTTTTAATTCCTTCTTAAATGCTGGAATTACTTCTGAAGGACACCACTAGAATATTATGATTGGAGGCAAATGAGGAGTGAATAAGGCCAAATAAGAGGCTTTCTACTTAAAGTTGTGTATTTGTGCCCCAGTATGTTCAAATAGCCCATCAATTTTTAACTGACTGGGAAATTTTCCAAGAACTGCATCAAAACATACAACAGCAGACGGCACTCACCCAAACAGGTTCTATTTATTGGACGTTGTTTACTATCTCTGGGCACCTTTGTCTTTCTAGATGCTGTGTGGAAGTCTCCCTAATGTATACACTGTCAAAAGGAGAGATCTCTGTTTGGATTTCTCAAATAAAAGACTAGCAGAATCCCAAAGGCATGTGGGCTACCTTCAGATACTTAGAGAGATCCAAGAAAGCTAACAACCCACAGGCCCATCCACGCAGAGTCCCTTCAATCTGTTGAATCAGCTCAGGACTACGATTTAGTGGGAAGGGTGAGACCTGTAAAACCATGGTATGAGATGATGAAGTTCAAAACTTAAAATAGTGTGAGGGTGAACTGAGGAAGAGAGATTAGGAGAAAAGGGAATTTTTGGTATTTAAGATGGGAGTTGGTGGAGTTCATTCTTGGCAGCATTGGAGATTACTTTTTATTCTAAAATCCTTTGTTTTGTTATCCTAAAAGGTAAGAGGAGTTGTGAAAGAATAAGAAATAGAGGAAATTTTATTCTGTATGCCTCGGAATTTTTTTAACCACATGCAAATATAAAAACCTGGCTTTCAAAAACATAGCAATTGAGTAGTCTTTTGGTGCAGAATTGTGAACCCATCAGGTCTGTTTATTGATTTCCTTTTTTCCAATGAGCAATTTTGTTGAAACTTCACTTTCAGAAGAATGAGAATGAGACAATGGAATGAAGAAAAGAGGTTGGGAAAAACCAATCTGCTGTGATCTCATGAATAGCTGGACATGGCCTTAACTTTGCAACACACACAGAGATGGCCACAAATATCAGTGTGTTAAAGGTGACGGTGCGCAGCCGCCATTGCACTGAATCCCATGGGCACCGGCACAGAACAGCAACTTAAGGCCTGCCCATGTCTTTCGTGGGGGCTGCTCAGGTGGCCATTGCCACCGAAGTCACTGAGAAGCTCATATGTCTACTCCTATGGCAAGCTAGAGGCATGTGGAGGGATCCGGCCTACCCAATGGAAGGTACAGAAGGCAGGGATGGGCAGATTCTCACTGAGGGTATCCACCAGCATCTATTGCATTTCCTCACCACCAGCCCTCCTCGCAACCTTGGAGGAGGTCCCTGTGGAGCTCTTAGGACACAGGATGCAACATTACACAGGAAACGGTGCCAGCCACCCAATCGGATGGCTTGTTCTGTATTAACCCTCATTTCCCGAACAGACAATGAAGGCTCAGGGAGGTGACCGTACTTACCTAAATCCACCTGAAGTAAGGCAGTGGCTGAAAATGTACTAAAACCTGTGAATTACAGATTCCAATCCTTTGGTTAAGCACTCAAAACGGCTGTCCCTATTCCAACAAGAGTACCTTAGAATGAATAATCCCATAAAGTGGATTAATAAAATCTCAACTTTTATTGTAACACAGCAATTTTTAACCAATGTGCTGCAAGAATTCTTAAAACATGCACTGCCTGAGTATTTAGGGGCACTGATCTCTTTTCCCTTAAACTGTCAAAAAAAAAAAAAAGACAATAGCCAACACAACAATAGCTATCTGATGTGAATGAATCAAAGTTATACCTATTTTTTGTCAGATCAGCAAAAAATATACTTTGTTACGTGCCGCACGTTTTTAGTAATTAGTTTACGTGTGCCACGAGTTGGAAAAGGTTGAAAATGGCTGTTCGAACACATAGAAGCATGCATGGAAAAGATTTCCGTGGTTTTTTTTAAAGGAGAGAAAACACATGGAAGCATATTGAACTATTTAAAGCAAAAATACTTCACAAAACAGGAGTATAATTGTTGTTTGTTATAATATTTCATCACTCGCATTTCCAAGAAACAGCACACCCCTTGACCTCAAGGGTCTGCAGAAGCGGGGGCCGGGCGCCGGCTCTGTCTAGAAGAGCAGGGAATTGGGGCTCCATCTTCCGTTGGTGGCCATTCACAAGGAACCACCACATCTTTGCTATGTCATCTGAAGATTTATATCCCAAACATAACAACTGTCACGTACTTGACGATCGGCGCATCATAGTCCGCAATGGCTCCCAGACGCACTTGCTTTGTGCTCTGCTTCACTGCGAGTGACAACACGGAGACAAATACTCGTGCGGTCACCGTCACCTTCTCCTGCCTTATTCCTCATTATGGAGCAGCGGACCTAAGAAAGACTTACATTTTGCTTTTGCACTTCCCCTGAGGAGCGAATTTCACTAGAAACAGTTGCACCCACAAAAGCAGTGTCACACTGACGGTATTCAGAATCGCTCAGCCTGCAAGGCCATCAGGCCGTCGGTAGCGTTCCGACTGCACGCTCCGCCCCTAACGGGCGCTCCTCGGCCCCGCCCCAGGTAATAATTGTAGTTCTTCCTCACTAGATGCCAACTCATTTGTCCTTTGAGGGGTAATAGGACGGCCGGTGAACAGCCCTAGAATCTAACCCCACAATTGTACTCATCTATGGTCTTGCCAGCCTCCCTTAGAAATCACTTTTGTAAGGAAAAAAAAACTATGATTGCCTCCAAATCCTGGAGTTTAGGAAATGAGTGGTGAGGGATGCAGGCAAACCTAGACCTAAAGATTGATTGCTTTCCAAATCACACAGGGAGGAGCCAAAGCGTTCTACTCTTTGCTGCGGTCAACGCATACCCACAAAGCACTATTAGGTGACATTACTGGGACCAATATGGATTAAAGAATACATAAAACCACACTCTTCCCTTGTGTTTATTATCCTTGGTTGACTTTAACCTGTTGTCCCTCTTTTGTCTGCTTCTAGTTCAGAAACGTATTTAATGATGATATGAACAAGGTGCCACCTAAGGTCAATAAAATACTAACCTCATTGGAGATTTGAGAGATCAGGGTGATGCCATATTTGAAGCAGCAGCTCTAAATATTATGAAGGAACCAACATTTTTAAAAAGATTATTTATTTATTTATTCTTTTTAGAGAGGGGGAAGGGAGGGAGAAAGAGAGGGAGAGAAACATCCATGCGAGAGAGAAACATTGCTGCGTTGCCCTCTTGTACACGCA
Source organism: Micronycteris hirsuta (assembly GCA_004026765.1). Classification (NCBI taxonomy): domain Eukaryota; kingdom Metazoa; phylum Chordata; class Mammalia; order Chiroptera; family Phyllostomidae; genus Micronycteris; species Micronycteris hirsuta. The sequence continues at coordinate 153,023 of PVJI01001973.1, read as the reverse complement.
GGATGGCACCCAGCCAACTGAGCCCCACGGTCAGGGCCGGAACCGACATTTTTGAGTGCGTCCTGCATGCCAGACTTTGTGCTAGGGCTTTACATTTACTGTCTCATTTAATATTCATAACAACCTGCTGCTATCGATCTTTATCTCCCTTGATTACAGAGTAGAATTTGAGCTTCATAGATGTTAAGTTATCTCTCCAAGACCACACAGCCAGCAGGTGGTGGAGCCAGATTCCAAACCGGTAGCTCAGAGCATGTCCTTTTTACGACTTCATGCAACTCTCCAGCAAGCAACCGCTGCCCTCTCCCCTTCCCACCAAACCACGCTCTGGTGGGAGCAGGAGGACGGGTGCAGCTGCTGCAGAGAGTTAGGAGGTTACTCAGTAAGATCTGTATCTCTGGGTGCTGCAACCCACGTACTGGACAAAGCTCTAAAATGTTGACCCAACAGGTCAAAGCTGAGAAATTGCAGCAGAAAGTAACCCCCTCTGGGCCCTTGGCAAAGCCGAACCCAAAAGGCATATTCATGGTTTCAATCAGAGCCCATTACAGAGGGGAAGAACAATTACAGGAATTACAGGATGTGTTGAACAGAAAGACCAGCCATTCATTGGGTCAGACTGTGCTCATAGGAGAAAAACAACTGCTGAGCAAAGCTGAATGAGTCTAAAGTCAGAACAGAGAGATCCAAGCTGGCCAGAGCCGGTGGTCAGCTGCTCTGGTGAGTTCCCCGGGGAGCAGCTGCTTTCTGAAGCAACCACTTCAAACCCCGACCTTCCCTGACCTTATTTTTAAATGTGCCTCCCCCTGGCAGGCTGAGGCTGTGTGGGTCCTCCCTGGGCTTGGTGATGCTAGAGAAAGCTGGAGAGGAAGTCTAGGTGAGTTTAAACCTCTGTGTCCCCAAGGTCAAGCCTAGATCAGAGGAGGGACTCAATAAATATTTGTGGAAGGAAAAGAAGCGAGTAGAACAGGTTCAAGTACCAGTAACAAGTCATTCGAAACAAGTCCGGGGCCCAGGGCTGATCATCAGGAAAGGACAGAAGAAGCCATAGCTGAACTCCCAGCTGTGGCCTGGCAGCCACCATGAAAGGGGATGTGCCTGAGCACTCAGTCACCGGGAGATGTGGATTGAGGGACTCTTCATTCACAAGGACAGGCTGAGGCATGAGATTAAAAAGCCAGGCATTAGAAAGTGTGGAAAGAACAAGGGATACATCCTACCTCCAAGAAAGTAGAGAATTATTTAGGAACTTAATCACCAAGACACAGGAAAGAGGAGAGACCAGGGTACCAGGATATGGAGGCATCAAGGAGAGCCGGACTAATAACCCAAGGTCCTGGCTAAGATCTTCCCCTAACTGGTGCCATTGTTCATCTTAGGGTAACCTTGAACTTGTAGGAGGGGGCTTGTACTCTTCACAGAGTACAGGGAATACTCGAGGTGCAGCAGACCTGCAAACCTGGCAGATTATTGCACATCCTTCTGGTGGCTGGTCACCAGTGTTTTCATTCTGCCCCCTGAATAGCTGAGGAATTAGGGTAAGCTCTTTTTGGTTTGGTAAAAGAACAGCCTCTCCAGCTCAGCTTTTTGAAGAGAAGAAGGACAAAAAGCACTGAAGGACTGTTTGTTACCTGGAGAACTAAGGCGGAGGGGCACAGTTCTTTTAGGGCGGTGTGCTAGAAGGGAGCACGGTGTCCTGCGGGGAGAGGCATCAAGCCCCATCAACAATACCTGTCAACCCAGTCCCTGGCTGCATCCTCCTGTGCCCAGGAGCGGGTAGTTTGCCCCTTCTTGGCATCTCCTGCTGTTCCTAGCTCAGTATATTTTGCATAATTTTTACAATTGCCAAATGATTTTAGTTTTAATTCTATACACCATACAATCCAATAGAGTAGATACCGTGTCTATTTTTTTCATCTTTGTATCCTCAGAACCCAGGTCTGCGCCTGTGATGATCGATAAGTAGCAGTTGGACAGAGGGATGGATGACTAAATTAATGAATGAATATCAAGATCTCCAATTTCAACGACAGGGGGAAACATTAAAAGAAAAAGACACAGGGATGGTGTTGCTTCTGAGTGTCTCCTTCAACAGCTCCTGAGGGCTGCTGCGTAGCCACGTATCATCTCTCTCAACACAGAGGCTGGGGCTGGAAGTCCGAAAATTACAAGAAACAAATGGATGCCAAGGCGAATGCTCTAATGTCACAGTAATTTCTAGGTCACTTGCAAATGACTACCGTTAATAAGGACAAGCTTTTACCGGGCCCTTTCTATGTTCAGAGCGCTTTACGATCATTAATTTGTTATTTCTCACAACAGCGCTACAAGGTAGATCATCATTATTATCGCATTACAGATGCACTGAGGATGTCAAGTCGGATTTAATTGACCCAGGAATGTAGCTATTTTTAGTAGTTCATTTGCCCCTCTGCTTTCTGGTCTTAAAAATCTATCGATGCTGCCTAGAGGGTGATACTGCTAAAGTGCAATTTAGAAAGAAACATTGAGACAACCACGGAGGATCACAGGAGCAGAGTAGGTACTAAATTTCTGAAAGGTAAGAGGTACCGAAGAGAAGCTTTGATGTATTTTAGAAGAGCATGCATTAGCTTCTAACCATTTTCTAAAAAATGACTTTTCTCTAAGGTTACTGCCACCTTGAAAATATGGATGTAGTTTAACATGCATAAGTTTGAAAGCAGTTTGTACAATTTAGCCTCACGATGCTGAGCCAGGTTTCCTATCAGTGATATATCTGAGTCCCAGGACCACATTATTTTGTGCATGTGGGAGCTACCCGGGTTTAAACATTCACTCCAAGGATTGAAACAAGTAGGCTCACGTGCTGAAAATCACGTTATCCAAGAAGCCTGGTGAATCTGTGGAGCGGTATTTCCTTGATTGGAAGAGTATGTCTCCAGACTCAAGGAGATTGTTCTAGGTGTCTGTCTACAGGATGTGGGTGCTTCCCCTCTCCATTGTCTGGCTTTCCATTTGTCCCCCGTGAAACCTTCCCAACAAGCACTGAGCCTGTCCTTGTCATGCACTGATCTGTGGGAGTCCTAACCCCCAGTACCTCAAAATGCGACCTTATTTGGAAATGGGGTCTTGCAGAGGTAATCAGGTTGAAATGAGGTTATTAAGGTAGGGCCTGACCTAGTATGGTGGTACCCTTACAAAAAGGGGAATATGAATACAGAGACAGACCTAGGAAGAGGGAAGACGGCCGTCTGAAGACAGAGTGATGCATTTGTAAGCCAAGGGACACCAAAGATGGTCAGCAAACCACCAGATGCTAGGAAGAGGCAACAAAGGGTCCTACCCCCCTGGGTTTCAGTGGCCACAGGGCCCTGCCGACGCATGGAAATCAGACTTCTGCCTCCAGAGTTGTGAAACAACATACTTCTGCCTTGCAAAGCCCCTCAGCGTGTGGCAATTTGTCATGGCAGGCTTGAGAAACTACTACAGTCCTACTAATGGATTATCTCAAAAAGAGATGAATGCCCTCCAAAAAAATCAGGTTTTTATGTTGACAAACTATGTCCTTGGTTTGTTAGGCGACGGTCATGTGAAAACACTTTGGTCACACACAAGACGATGGGGGAGGGGTGAATGGCCTGATGCAGCCTGTCCCCACTAGAGAGGGAGGGTTTTCAATGCATAGCTCACCAGCATCCATCACAATTTTTAGAACACAGAAAATTAAACTCTAAGTATGCAGGCAAAAAGAAATAACGGTAGAGATTAATAAAACAGAAAATATAAAAACAAGAAAATCAACAACAAAAGTTGGTTCTTTGAAAAAAACGTTTAAAGGTGATAAATATTTAATACAACTGGTAAGAAAATGAGAAATAAGACACAAATTGTGAATATCAGAAATAAAACAGACATTACTACAGATTAAACAGATGTTTAAAAGCTTATATTATGCTAATGTTAAAAGCTTGTGTTGACACTGTCAATAAATTGATGATTTAGACAAAACATACACATCCAAAGAAAAACACAATTTAATAAAATGACAGGAAAAGAAATGTAAAATTTCAAACATGTATCTATTGAGAAATTGAATCTGAACTGAAACCCTTTCACAAAAAAATAAAAATAAAAAACACCTAGGTGGTCTTGCTCTCAAATTCATCCCAACATAATTAATGATGGAATAACACCATCACAACAAACTCTGACATGGAAGAGCAGAAGCGCTTCTCAACTCCTTTTGTGAGGCTGGCATAATATAAATTGGCACAACCACTTCAGTAAATTGTTTGGCAGTATCTACTAAAGCTAAGTATATACATGCTCAATCACCCAGTCATTTTACTCCTAGGTATGCACCCAACAGTAATGTCTACATGCGGGTACCAAACACACACACAAGAATATTTATAGTAACATATTCCCAGTAGCCAAAGCAAAAAAAACCAAACAAACCGTAAAAACATGGTGTCCATCAAAATAAAATGAATATGTTGGAATGCAATATAGCGATGAGAATAAACCAACTATGGTTATACACACTAACATCCATAAACCTCACAAATGTGCATTGAGCAAAAGAAGCTAGATATAAAAGAGTCCATACTGTGTGGTTCCGTTTATACAGACCTGAAAAACCAGGAAAACTAACCCCAGGTGGGTGACGTGGGAAGGTGGGGCAGACAGTGAGAGGGAGAGGGTCTGAATAGACTACGGAGTGCTGGTGGCGATCTACATTGACGTGGGAGTGGTTACACAGGTATGTTCATTTTGAAAATCAGTCAAGCTTTACACGTAAGGTTTTCCCACATATTGGTTTGTATATTTCAATACAAAGTTTGATTGAAAGAATGAATATCTTACCCACAGTGGTTCTTACAAAACCACAGAACTTTAAAATCTGATGGATTCTGAGATGTGGGGGTCCCAGGGGAATGACTGACTCACCGTTGACAAAGAGGTGGCTAGAAATGTGGCTGGGAGAATAAACTCAGGCCACACCGTGACATTCTTTCAGTGCAATGCCAAGGACTTGAGTATTTATTCAGCAGACCATCAAGTCAGCTGTGACTGCGTGAGGCAACATGACAAGACTAATGCCTATAGAAAAATTCTTATAGCAATATATGAAATAAATGGAAAATTGGAGAGAAGACACAGGAAGACTAGACAAGACAGTCACAATAATGGGAAAGGAACGACAGCCGATGGTGGCAAAGAACCAAAACATGTGTTTTGCTCGTGTTCATCCATGTCTGCCCTTCATCGGGACCTGCTGAGTACAGGAGCACAGACCTGAAAACATGGGCTACGCCCCAGGGAGCGGCAGTCTCTCCAGCTCAGGAGCATCTTCCCCGGTGACGGCTTGCCAGAGAGGGGCAGGCCCCTGGAGGAACCGCTGCCAGACCATTTTTATTCTGACAAGTTCTCGGGTGCTAGTTCTTGTCACGCTTCATAGCTCAGGGCACATCCAAGCATGAAATTTCCTGTGAAGTTAAAAAGAAAAAGTTATGTTATCTGTTCAAAAATCACGGGACAGAAACTGCAAGCAGCACAGACCTGAGGACTACAAAGTCGGATCAACACATTTTTGACACTAACTGCTTTACCTGTGCCACGTAGCTTGATGAGATAGACTGGAAATGCTAAACAGTAACGGGGGCGGGGGGGAGCAGCTTGTTTATGATTTTATCTGCATGAAGACTGCTGCTCCAGGCCTGTGGACATAAGACATCCCCACCGCCCCTCCGCCCCCTGCCATGGTCAATGGACAAGGTCAACTCGTATCTGCACAGCATCCGGCAGAGAGAAAAGACCCTGCTCCTTTTTTCTTTCTGTCTTTCTATCTTATGTACGTGACATGAGGGTGTGTGCAGAGAAGAGCTAGCACAGCAGGCCTGGGCTTCTCTCCTTGAAAAGCCTGGCTGCAAGATGGGCCCTTGGCTGGCATCTGGGAAGGGAGGTTTCAAGAATGTCCCAATGTTAACTGGTCAGAGTGGCTCACTGTGTCTAAGATGTTTGTACAAACTATATGCTTTACCCTTGTATTAGTCAAGGTTCTCCAGAAAACAGAACCAACATGATGTGTGTGTGTCTGTACCTGGGGTGGGTGGGGGGGAAGATTTATTTTAAGGAATTGGCTCACACAGTTATGGAATCTGGAAAGTCCAAAATCTGCAGGATAGGCCAGCAGTCTGGAGATTCAGGAAGAGCCAACGTTGCAGTTCAAGGCCAAAGGTCATCTGATGGCAAAATTTCTTTTATTCAAGCCCACAATTCATTGGACAAGGCCCACCCATATTATGAAGGGTATTTCGCTTCACTCAAAGTCTATTAATTTAACTGTAAATTCCATCCAAAAACACACTCACCGAAATATCCAGAACAATGTTTGACCCAAAATCTGGATGCTGTGGCCCAATCCAGTTGACTGGAGAAATTAAGCACCGCAATGCTGAACACCTGCTTTCCTTCTGGCAGCCTGGGTGCTCGGTTCATGCTGGGCAGAGCTGCCTCAGTGATCAGCGCCCAGTAAAGCCCTGGGCGCTAAATTTCTAATGAGCTTCCCTGGTAGACAACATGTAACAAGTGTTGCCACAACTCGTTGTTGGGGGAATTAAGCATATCCTAGGCAACCCCACCGAGCGGGGGCCTTTGGAGGCCTGCATCTGGTTTTCCACAGACTGTATCCCACTTGCCAATTGTGCTTTGCATCCTTTTGCTGTAATAAATCATGATTGTGAGTATGACTAGATAGTCCTATGAGTCTTCCTAGTGAATCATCAAACTTGGGGTGACCTTGGGGACACCCCAATGCAGAGTATTGTAAGAATCCATCTTATTTCCCTTGAAATATGGAAAGACATAATACAAGTGAATCACATATTGTATCAAAAGAACATTATAATTAATAACATTAAAAGAGCTCAAGAGGAACTAGTGATTATAGAGTATTTTGAAATATGAAGTGCTACGCAAATACTAGGCAATAATAGACAAAATCCACTTTTCCATGAATTCCAAAGAACATTTCCACAGATTTTCACAGGACACAAACTTAATTATGTATGTCCAGCAAGAACTGATGTAAACCTTTTAAATAGATCTAGAATGTTTTTAGTGATAAGGGTAGGTACAGAGATCCATTAACCGAAGGGGAAAATATTTGGGAACTATTAAATGAAATCTCAAACCTAATAGGTTTTGAAATCAGCTTATTAGAGTTATAAGGAAATATTTCATGTATAATGATCTCTAGGTTTTGCTTAATAGTCATACTAATTAACTTCTCAAATTCAATGAAAGTGTAGGAAATTTATGTACGTTCAGTACTTGACAAATAAATTATGTTAATTACATATTCATGTAGCCAGTATAATTCTTTTCAGTCTATTAAGCAAGAGCTCTTTAAGATAATTATTCTTTTAAAAATATATTAAATGTATAAAATGACTGCTACTGGTCAGCAGTTTTGAGGCTCCATGGTGATATGTATATAAATAAGGGTTTCCTAAATCTTCAGTGAGAATGAACACCCTCTCAGGTCCTGCTTTCATACGCCATAACATCCAGATACACCCTCTGGTGGGTTTGAGGGTGTTGGGTGACCTAGTCCGGGGAGTTTTTATTTGAGAGCTGCCTTGGCTTCCACTGCTGCTGCGTGGAGAACAAGGTAACATATCAAAACCCCAGAACAAGGTAATATGCCAAGTCCCTAAAAAAGTTGAATGGAATTGTAACAGGGTGTGGCCAGGAGGAGGGCCCCCTAGAGGGAGATAATTGGTCCACACTAAAGGGCCACACCTGACCCAAATGCTGGCAGCTGTGGCCAAATGTGGGAGGAGCTGGAAATGAGACTCTGGGATTTAAATCCAGGCGGAACGCTGCTTGGGTGAGCTGTTTGGGGCTTTTCAGGCTTTTCGGGCTCTGGTGCTTTTGGGGCTCTACACTGCTTGAGAGGCGCTTCCCGCTCCACACTGCTTGAGGTCTCTCTCTCTCTCTCTCCAGGACCACACTGCTTGAGTGTCTCTCCTTTGATACCACACGGCTTGGGTGAGAGTCAGGGCCACGTGGATGGTTCTGGGAGCCTGTGTGAAATATAGTACCCCAGACTGGGCAGTGGGAGAGGGAAGGACTGTGTGTGTGTAAATAAACAATTCTTTTTAATTCTTTTCCTTTTGAATCTTTCCTTTGGCGGCGGGCAAAACAAACCTGGTAAGGGGGAGAAACCCCTGGGTACAGAAAAAGGGGGGTCTTTATCGTCCAGCCCCCCCATTTGTTCTGTAACAGTTTTTGGCGAGCCAGCCAGGAGTATATTTGTTCTGTAACAGAATGACCATACAACCCGGCAATTCCACTTGCACAGCAGAGGACTTATCAAAAGCCTGATACCCAAGAGGTAAATGAAAGCACACACCAAGCACATATTGTCCAACTTTGTACCACGAACAAGGCTGGCGTTCGATCACTTGATGTACACAATCTAAAGCAGTGATTGTCAGATCATCATTATCTGGGAACTTGTTACGAATTCAACTTACTTAACAGCAAACACAAACAGCTTGATTCAAAAATGGGCGAAAGACTTCTGTAATCATTTCTCAAATATATGTATGTATAGTATGTCATCAACAGGCACATAGAAAGATATTCCACATCATTACCTGTAGTGTAAGTGCCTGACATTATTAAGCTTTTGATTGCTGAAGCCTCCATGTCAAATGCAACCATCTCGAATAAACAGATTGCCGGCTACTAGCAAACTAACCAGGTAAGGAACCAGGCTGACCCATCCTTGAAGGCCCTTTGTAAGAAAGCCCTGGGCAGCCTAGATAACTGACCACTTGAGTGATCTCCCTTTTCCCTTCCAGTGCCCTGGTTCCCTCTCTCATAGTTTAAATTTACCGATAAAGGGTGAACTCACAAAACCCTAGACATCTCACTCTCAGACCCTAACAAAAGCAGAGCTCCAACGCTGAGCTCTCTCTCACTCTCTCTCTCTCTTTCTCTCTGCCCATGACCTTGCTCTGGACCTCCAAGACCTGTGAGTAATACATATTGTTCTTTCAAGTTCCCTCATGGTTTTAAATAGGGGCCCCAGGGGGAAATATGAGTGCTGAGCACTAGGGCAAGGGCCGCAGGCATCTCTAACCTAGAGCATGACCATCAATAGGCTTGGGACCCATGAAACACCCAGTGGGTCATTAGGTAAATGCAAATCAAAGCCACAGTGAGATGCCACTTCCACCCATTAGAATGGACATTAAAAAAAAAAACAGAAAAAAAGAAAAACAGCAAATATTGGTGGGAAACTGGAACTGCTGTGCATTGCTGGTGGGAATGTACGTAGGGTAGTTGCTATGGCAGATGAGATGGCACTTCCTCAAAAGCATAAATAGAATGACCACATGACCCAGCAATCCCACTTTTAGGTGAATATGCAAACGAACTGAAAGCAGGAACTTGAGCAGACACTTGAACCCCCATATTTATAGCAGCACTATTCACAATAGCCAAAAGGTAGAAACAACCCTAATGTCCGTCAAGGAATGAAAGGATAAATAAAATGTGGTATTCTGCCATGGAAAATTATTCAGCCATAATAAGGAATGACATTCTGATGTGTGCTACGACATGGACAAACTTGGAACATAAGTATGCTAAATGAAGTAAGCCAGACATGAAAGGACAAATACAGTGTAATTCTACTTATGTAAGGTACCTAGAACAAGTATGTTTACAGAGGCAGGAAGTATAACAGAGGTTACCAGGGGCTGGTAGAAGGTCAGACATGGGAAGTTATTGTTGAATTGGCACAGGGTTTCTGTTCGGGATGATGAAAAAAGTTGGAAATTAATAGTGGTGATGGTTATATAACATTACAAATATACTTAATGCCACTTAATTGCTTGCTGAAAATGGGTAAAATGATACATTCTGGTCTGTGTACGTAACTGGGGCAGAGGGGCGCTAGAGGGCACCTGGGTGGGCACAGCTTCCTCCAGGTGCCCAAGCTGTACCCATGTCTCTGGTTTTCTTAGCTGCCTGATGTCTTTCAGCCTCTCTCTCTCTCTGTTCTGTCCTCCCAGCAACTAAGGTCGTGTGCCAAGAAAAAAAAATCAAGATAAAAAATGCAAATTCTTGGGCCACCCCAGACCTACTGAATCAGAAACGCTGGGGACGGGGCTCACCCTCCGTGCTTAATAAAGCCCTCCAGGCGATTCTGGCACATTCTGGAGTTTGAGAACCGCTGATTCAGAGAGATCTGAAGTTGGTGTCAGAGCTAGAATAATGGAGGCCAGATGAACTCTACCAAGAAATGCAGACTGCACCCTGCTAATAGCTACTTGTGCTCTGGAAAATGCAGAGAGCCAACGCTGTGTGTCTAAGGGGACGGAGTGGCAGTGGTGGCGAAGGGAACTTCATCTTGCTCAACTTTGTGTAATTTCAAACAACCAAGAAATACCAATGTGGAAAATGGCACTATTAAAGTGGTTTCTTTAAAACCAAGGATCCAAACATGACAAAGTCCCTACCACGGCCAAGGCTCGTCCAACAAAGTTGTTAGTCACCTTTCTGTGCAGTTCATCATGAGCGCCCTCTCCTGGGGCTTGGGGGTCAATAGGAGGAGGTGATAGTGCGAAGCCCAGAAGCCTGCACCTTCTGGGGGGAGCGCCCAGGGGGATCTGGCTCCAGCAAAGAAGCTATCCGGCCAGACACAGAAGAGAGGCCACTACCCAGAGACGCCACAGGACTCTGAGAGAGGTGGGGAATGATCCTGGAATTCTTCCTTTCTTCTCCCTTCCTAAAAGTGTCTCCTATTGACTGAGCCCCACAGGGGGCGCAGGAGCAAGGTGGCCTGGGAAATATCCCATGTGGTACAGTGCAGAGCAAGGGAAGTAGCTGATCTGAGATCAAACTGGCAGTTGGTGGGCAAATATGCCATGAGCACGACCTCCTTCTACCAGAAAGAAGACCATACTCAGAAACAAACATTCAGATTTGGGGCCATCTCTCTCATTTACGATCTGAAGGAACTTGAACAAAGCAGATCACCTTCCCCTGCCTCAGGTTCTTTCCTGAAAATTAGGGGTAGTTTTATGTGATCAACCTCCCAGGGATGTAATTATCAAGAGGAAGAATGTGTGTGTACATGCTTGTCAATTACGAACCGTCCTATAAACACAGTGGCATTATTGCTAAAAGCAGCGCCAGGGCTCTGAAGAAACTGCCATCCACCATGAGACGGAATTAAGGCGCCACCATCAACTTCAAAAGAAGAACCAGAACACCGCTCCTCTCCTCTCTGACATCACTCCATCCTTCAAAACCTGAACTTGGAAAGCCAGGCTGGTTTAACAATAGGATAACTCACAGCATGAAGTACTCTTTAATTTTGTTTTCAAAGAAGCATTGGCTGGAGATGTTGGGAGCTGGTTTCTGGATGGGTACCCTAATGTCTGGGCTCAGGACATGCCCCACTGCTATAGGACACAACAGGTAACTCTATATTCTTAGCTATAAAATTAGGAGTTTGGGCAACAGTATGTCTAAAATTACTTGTAGCTCTAACATTCCATGTCTTCTAGTGAATACCATAATTTTTTATTTAGAAAAGCTGCACTATGATTGAAACAAAGCCACCGAAACTGTGAAATGAAGACCTTTATGGCATTTGCCTCTCTGTGCTAATGACAGCTTTTGAGAATATTAGTAAGGAAGTGTGTCAAGAAGGAAGATAGCTGACATCGTTTCTCTAACCATGCTTCTCTATCTTCCCATTTTATTTTTCAAATTGAATAATTAGACTCAGGCAGCCCAACAGCAGGCGGCGATTCCTAATCAGGGGCCGTCTCTGTGGGATTGCCAGGGCCTGGCCGCAGCAGGCTCAGTGACGTCAGCAAGGCCAAAGGCTGGAGACAACCCGACGGGCCTTCTCAGCATCGGAGGGCAGTGGAGTCTGATCTGAGCCACACTGATGAGTTCTCGCTCTTCCAGCAGCAGGCGGGAAAAACTGATTAGCAGGCAAAAACAGCTCTAGGAGGTTGAGAGAATATTTGACGAGGAGAAACCTGGGAAAGTCCGGACTTCTTAGTCACCTGGCAAGTGAAAGGGTATAAATTTGGGTGCAAATATGTGACCCTATTCCACGATCACAACTGGGTAAGGCTAAGACTCTTGTGTTACAAAGGGAAATAGTAGTGAGATGTGGTTTTCAGCAAGTACTTTTTCTACGATCCTCTTACACATGCTTGTTTCCTGCGGCCCTTGTAAAAAATTATAGCAGGAGAAGAGTCTCTGCAACTGATTCAGTAATATCTGAATATGCCCAGCAAAGCTCCTTCGAAGCCAGGCATTCTGAAGAAGGTAAAACTGGAAATGAAACAGGAAGAACACAGACTTCAAGTCAGAGGCACCGGGGCGGTGGGCTCTAAGGGGGGTCCATGGAGGTCTTTGGCCCATTTTTCAACGGGGGGTTTTGTTCTTTTTTTTTTTTTCTTGGTGTTGAGTTTTGTAAGTTCTTTATAAATTTTGGATATTAACCCCTTATCAGATGTATTGGTAAATATGTTCTCCCATTCGGCGGGTTGTCTTTTAATTTGTTAATGTTTTCCTTTGCTGTGCCAAACCTTTTTAGTTTGATGGAGTCCCATTTGTTGATTTTTTCTTTTGATTCCCTTGTGTAAGGAGAGATATTAGAAAAAAAATATTGCTACAAGCAATGTCTGAGATTGTACTGTCTATATTTTCTTCTAGGATTTTTATAGTTTTGTGCCTAACATTTGTCTTTAATCCATTTTGAATTTAGTCTTGTGTGTGGTGTAAAAAGGTCGTCTGGTTTCATTTTTCTGCATGTATCTGCCCCATTCTCCCAACACCATTTATTGAATAAACTATCTTAATACATGTCACTGTCACTTTGGAGTGCCCCCTTCCTCTAAGGACGGCCACCCTCTGTGGCTGACCTCTGCGTCTCCTCCGCCTCTCCAAGCCTGAACAGTGATGATTATAAGTTCCCCAATGTTGATCAGGCTTAAAATAGTAAGTCAGCCAAATCAATACAAGCTTGGTATAATTAAAGTTGAATACCTCTTTTCATGCTTGAGAAAAGCCGTAATGATGCCCTTGCTCTTTAGAAAGGGTTGGCTGAAGTCTAAAGGTTTTCAATAGTTTCAAATCTCCACAGAGATTTGTTTCTCCAAGGGCCAAAAGAAAAACGATAAAAAGAACTTATTGATGAGAATTTTAAAGATAATTATCCATGTTAGTTACTTTTTATCCATTTTCTTTCACTGTCTTTTTTCTTAAAAACTGGAAAGGGAATGCAACACAGTACTCTAGGGCAAAGGAACACATCCCTTTGTGAAGTGTGACTACACTTGAGATATGGATTCAAATGACTTCGCTGAAACTGCCAGCTGATGTTCAACTATTCTGTCCAACTGAGGTGCTGAGATGACACTCTATAAAGACACGGGTCACTGGTGTTCATGAGAACTTGAACTTGAAGGTCTCCTTGGGTGACCTTGGGTTGACATGGAACTCTCCCAAGAGAGTTTGTGGTGGGATCCTGGGCATCCTGCTTACAGAGTGCAACCAACCATGCTGCTTTCTGTCTGCCTCTAGAAGCACAGGAGAGCCACGTGCCCCGGGGGCAGCTCCTCTGACGCTTACAATGCCATTAATATCACTTACCATTTATAATAAAATCTGGGTAATCAAGTGATGGTACTTCATGAATACACACTGCATCTAACTGCCTGATTAGTATTAATTGGATGTCTGTGATGTTGTCATTGTTGTACAAAACAATAGAACTATAATTATCAAAGGTGTGATTCCATGAAGCTTTCCATGTAGTACAGTGATATCTATTTGCAACCCTCTACATGTGAGGGCCCATATGCAAGTGTGATATGTAATAACCTGTATGGCCCCGCCACCAGTCAGTCAAATAGATCTCAGTCAATGACAATTGATGCAGCCCTCTGCCTGCTTTTCAGCTGAACACCAGCCCTGCTTACATTGGGTAATAGACAAGAGACTCTGGCTGCGTTATCGGAACTCTAGCACAAACCGACCCCAGAACCCAAATAAGAAGACCAAGTCATCTTGAGCTCTTGAATCCTAAGAGTAAAAGGATCTACAGAGGTAGACGCAGAATAGTCAAATAAGGGATGAAAGAAAGGAATTTAAATTTTATCTTTAAGGCCCCTGTGAATTTTTGAAAGGACAGACTCTTTTATCAGAGAGAGAAGCCTCATTGTAGCAACAGCAATTTAGATCGTGTATACTTTACCTTAGCACATATTTCGGCAAAACAGTTGAAAGGAAGAGATCAAATTCTATCTTTAGAGAAAGAACTCTTTCTTTGTAATGCAGAAGTTTAGACTAGCTGGGTAGGTTTCAGGGTACAGGATGACACAGCCACGCTAGTCTCACATGGGACTAAATTCCACATTTTCTTCCAGAGCCAGACCCAGGGTGTCTGAGAGATGCAGGGCACAGCAGGAAACTGGAGAAGGGGCCCACTCCTTTCTGTAACTTCTTGCAGCAGTAGCTGCCTGTTCTTCAGTGAGACCCATAATTATCCCTACTCAGAGGCAGCTTTGCATGTATGGTTTATATAGTCTGAATGTCAGGACATTTGAATGCAGAAGGAAGTATGGAATGGGAGAAAGTTAAGCCTCTTGAAAGAATGAGCGAACCACTGATTCACTGTGGAATACCATTAGGTACCAAGGTTCATTGAGACAAGTTGGAAAAGCCTAGAGCAGGGGTGTCAAACTCATTTTCACCAGGTGCCACATCAGCCTTGCGGATGCCTTCAAAGGGCCGAAGGTAATTTTGGGACTGTATAAATGTAACTACTCCTTAACAGTTAAGCAAGAGCTCAGTGCTGCCGCCAGGTAGAAACAAGGTGCCCGGCCGGATACAACAATGTGGAGGGCCGGATTCAGCCTGAGGGCCTTGTGTTTGCCACCTGTGGCCTAGAGTAAGTGGTGTAGGGGAGATGGTGGTAACAGAGAAATCCATTCAAATCCATTCTGCCCTCAAAAATGGGAGGGCAGATACAATTATGTAGGGGGGATAATAGAGATACAAATGTGTAAGAGGGACAGTATTCAAGGACCTTTTCTTTTTATTAAAAAGGTGTTATTAAGCAAATAAACAATGATGTCTATTTAGAGTATAACTGAAATAAGAATAATCTCTTTTCCATAATCTACATGAACAAAGTAGGAAAATAATAAAAATGGAACTTGTATGAATGTTAAAACAACTGCCTCACCCAGCTTGAGTCTGTTCCTTTCTGTGGGTTGGATGAGACTCACTTACATTCTGGAAGAAAATCTCCTTTCCTTAAAACTAACTGATTGTAGATATTTAAAACATCTCCAAAATATCTTCACAGCAACATCAGATTACCATTTGATTGAATAACTGAGTACTACAGCTTAGCCAAGTTCACACATAAAACTAATCTCTATGATCCACCTCCTCTCAAGTTGGCATCTACACCCGTTTTCTTAAACTATACTTGATCTCCAAATACAATGAGAAAAAATGTATTTCAGCCTATACTGTGTACAACTGAAAACATGCTAACCCTTTCCTTAGAACAGGATGCCAAGTCCTTGGATGACTCAATTCACTCTTCCCCTTGACGAGTTAAAGTGTAACTTAAATACTCTGATAAAAAGCAAACTATTATTAATAAGCCTTATGTTATATAATAAGGGGATAACAGAGGAATAAAAACATATTGATTCATTAAAAATAAGGAAGAAATGCATACAATATTTAAGTCTTAAGTTCTACAATTGGCCAAGTGATTGTAGTTGGTATTTATCTTCTTCTATCACCCACTCCATACTTTTATTACCCACAGCAAACACCTCAGCTGGTCATGGTTCTTTGCCTAATAGGGTGACCCAAACTTTCATTTCTGGAAGGTCTGGGCCATTAGTAGTCTTGCTCTTACAGTTTCCCATTGACTTCAACCACAGCCATGGTTTCTAAGAGATCCCCTAATGGATCTTATGTACTACAGACATACTCTCTCTTATCTCCATTTTGGAGTGGCAGCTCAATATCCCTTGGTAATTAGGATCAATCACTCCAGCCAGGATAGCAGCTCCCATCTTCTCCTGCTAATTTGGAGGCATGAGGATCCCAAAGTGGCCAGGTGGCAGTCTTAACTTTCAGTTCAATGAAATCATTAATGTCTTCTGGTGGAAGCATTCCTTGCTTTGAAACTCAGACTTCTAGACTAGCAGAGCATAAGATCTCAGCAACAGGAGGCAAAATCTTCGCTAGTGGGTCACTAGTGGTAACAGTGAGTAGTGCCATTTCAATTTCCAGCCCTTGATTCTTGGAGTTGTGAATCCTGACCACGGGAGAAACAACACCATATATCGGACACTAAATTAGAGTGTACACATCCTCTCAGAGAACAATGCCTCGGCCTTGCCAAGTATTGCTCCCTAGCTTGTGCTCCACCCACGTGTCTCCCAAAGGCCCTTTTAATGTTCTATCAAGCCACCTGTTTTAGGATGATGGAGAACATAGAAGACCAGTGAATTCCATACGAATGGGCCCATTGCCACACATGACTTGCTGTGAAATTAGTTCTTTGACCAGAAGCAACGCTTATTACAATGCTTTATACCATGATAGTGGATAAAGCATTCTGTAAGTCCACAGGGGGCAGTTTCGGCAGAGGCCTGCATACAAGAAAGGCAAATCCAGGTCTAGAGTAAGTGTCTATCCCAGTAAGAACAAAACACTGCCCATTCCATGACAGAAGTGGCGCAATATCATCAACATCCCGCCACACAGCTGGCTGACCACCCCGGAGAATGGTACCACATTGGGGACTTCATTTTGGTGTCAGATGTTGACAGACTGGTCATTCAGCAGTGACGATAGTCAGATCAGCATTGCTGTGTAGAAGCTCATGTTGCTGAGCCCAGGCATACCTCCATCGCTGCCACCACGGCCACTTTGTCCGTGAGTCCGTTGGATGATGACAGACTGGCTGGGAGAAAAGCCTGAATGGGATCCACAGAATGGATCATCCTACCTATTTGATTATTAAAATCTGCCTCTACTGAGGACCCTATTTTGTGAGTAATCACATGGGACACAAGCATCTTTGCATTTTTTTCTACCTGTTTAGAGAGATCGATCAACATATTCCTTCTCAAGGACTCTTTGCCACTAATTTTTCAGTGATTCCTTTCAGGTCCCTAACTACCCAGACAAGCCACTGGCCACAGCCCATGAATTAGTATATAATTGCACAGGTAGCTATTTTTTCTTCCCAACAAAACGAGCAATCTAGTGTGTAGTTGAAAGTTCTGCTTAATGGGAGGATTTCCCTCTACCACTGTCCTTCGAGGAAGTCCCAGAAAGGGCAGTGCTGTAGTGCTGTAGCCATACACTTTCTGGTGGTGCTTGTGCATCACGCAGAACCATGTGTAAATCAGACACAAATCTCTTTGTCAGCCAACTGACTGTAGGCCATAACTGTGGGCTGGGAGAGAGTAAGGCGTAGGAATGAGAGCCATGACACTTAGATCCTAGCGTAAGGCTAAGTTCCTCATGTCACTTACTTGTGCTTTCAGGGCCTGCTCAAGACTGATTTCATACATGTGACTTCCATTGGATCAGGGAGCATGTCGTGCATGCCCAACTTTATGGCTTTGTGGGTCAGATAACACCCAACTCAGGATGGGCAGCTCATGTGACATGGCAACTTGCTGAGCCGTGCGTAAGCATTCAGTCTCTACCAAGACCCAATAGTATGTAAGTGTCTCAAGAGGAGAGTAATTCACAAAGGACGATAGGACTTTGCTCCAAAATCATCAGGGTCTGTGTTGCAATTCACATAGAGGGGCCTGCCAAAGGCTCCGAAGAGCATCCTTATCTGTCGTACTTCAAGCACCTTGCACAGCATCCTGGACTTGATGCAGAGCCTTTTCCTCTTCTGGACCCAATTCAAATTCAGCAACTTTTTTGGTTACTCAGTAAACAGGCCAGAGTCACACACTCTTAGGATTATGTCTCCTCCAAAAGCCAAAGAAACCCACTAGGCACTGTGCCTCTTTTTGACTGAAGAACGGACAGGATGTAACAACTTATCCTTCGCTTTAGAAGAGAGATCTTGACATGACCCACAGCATGGGGCACCTAAGCATTTCACTGACGTGGAAGGCTCCTGAATTTTTGTCAGATTTATTTCCTACCCTCTGACATGCAAATGTCACATTAATAAATCTACAATAGTTTTTAATTCTTGTGCACTAGGTCCAATCAGCATGCTATCATCAACGGGATGGGCTAGTGTGATGTCTTATGGAAGAGAAAGGCAATCAAGATCTCTGTGGACTTAATTATCACCTGAGGGCAGGAAGTTCACACACCCCCAAGTTTGGACAACATTAACCCCGTTACAGTTCTCTTAATTAGTATGTCTCCCAGGTAATAACAACAGCTGACATTTACATAGCATTTATCACACACTAGCAGCTATTCTGAGCACTTGGTGTGTTAACTAATTTATGTGTCATAATGTTTCTTAATTTCTCCACCTTGCAGATGGGTTTACAGAGGTTAAATGATTTCTCTTGGATTACTCAATGTTTATTTCTGAGCAACAACATCAAAATAAAGACAAGATATGAGGGAGTAGGCAATACTAAGAAAAATTGCACAAAACAGCACTTAAACAGCTTTTAGTCATTTATTTCCTTCAAAAAGCCAAACAACCACAAGCAAGCAGGAGGAGAAAGCAGGTGGAAGGCACAGCACCACATGTTCAGGTATTGACTAGTACCTCTCACTGTTTGGCTGCCACTTATTCCCAGCCAGCGGGTCTGGTGGTCTCTGCTCGCAGAGGTCTTTGTTCCAACCTTTACCAGGGGTAAGAGTTTCCCCATGGTCAGTACGTGGTACTCTTTCACACGTAGGCAGTTGTCGGGATCGCCATTCACCATGGCTTGGTGAACTTAATAGATCCAAGTTACTACCAGTGAACCTGGATCTGGAACAGATTAATGAGAAGTATATGGATGAAATAACTATGCCAAGTGTAAGTGAAATATGAAGACTGCACAAGTTTATGATTGTGTAACTTACAAAGTGTGTCCATATAATCCCCTTAGGGAAAAACAAACATCGCGACACAGTCCGGATGGCAACAGCCCTTTGAGTTAGTGCCTCCTTTGCGTCAACAACATGGCTTGAGGGAGTGCCATGTGCCCACATTTTTAAACCACTTAGACATGATTTTTCTGAAAACATTTTTGAAAATAAGAGACTACTATGATTCTTGAAGAGATAAGTGACTGTATATAATCTTAAATTTTCAGGTGAGAAATAGTTAAACCTGACTTTTCTTAAGATTCCTGTAACATGTGAAATGGTGGATATTTATTCCCCGTCGCTGGCTTTTTCATGAAGGAAGTTGCGAGGAGATAGCTATCAACAGTGGCTACGAGTCCCTAGTAACGCCATGCCATACAAGAGAATGAAACCAACACCCGAGGAGTGCTCGTCACCTAGATCTTTTCATCCTCGTGACATGCTACAATAAAATCAGAATTTTGGAATGACAGAGCTGAAGCATATCTACCAAGATTAGCAAGAATAGAATCTTCAGAGATGTGATTCCAGCTCGGGTTTGTTTGACTCCATGCTCTGCTTTCTTCCCTGGGGTATCGTGTATTCCTCATGGAAATGCGTTTAGCTGTAAACGATTAGGTAATGATATCTGCCCTTTGTGTTTGGCGCTCAACATTAATCCATATAAACCTAAACCTTATAAATACTTAATGTTAAGTACTTTTATTACCTTCTCCTGGAGGGGAAAAAAGCAATTTCTAATTGATGGACTGCATTTCCAGATGGTTTGCTAGTGGTTTCAGGCAATCCAGCCTTTTCATCTCTGCAGCAGAAATTTTATTTTACACTGGTGAACAGACACAGTGGATGCATTTTAAATCAGGGTGAACATTATTATTACTTCTTGTGATCTATAAGTAATTGGCTAACAGGGGACCAGATGAGGTATTCCTATGCCTCCTCAAGGCGAGTTACAAACATCTAAGGCATCATGTGGATTCATTCCCACTCCGTAGAGCTTACCTTGTGCTGTGCATGGATTTAATACGCAAAACCAGGAGAATGTGTGTTGTGGACAGATTTTAGTTGCACTGATGGCGTTTTCCTATCTAGCCACAGATTTGTCAATTTATGAACAATGACACAAATTTATGAAGCAGATGGATAATGTTAGTTATAATCTGTAAACCCATATTAGATGACAATAAATGTCAGTTATAATATTATGTTCCTCACCTTGTTGTATTTAGGTGGTAGTCTTAAATAAGCTTACCTATTTATTTAGATGGGAATATTAACATCACACTTATGAGGGGGGGACCCAAAAAACCTGGATTTATCTTCTGGATGGTGGACCCTTTGTAGTACAGGCTTCTCTGGCTAGGTGAGTGTTCTAGAAAAACATCTGTATCCGAGTACCAGCTGGCATTGTGGTGAGAGGCTGCATTTGGCTTCAGTGAATTGTTTGTGAAGACTCTTTCATTGCATTTGCCCTTTCATGATGGGTGATTTACAAGCACACCTGCCCACACCATGCTAAATATTTAGCAGTTTTTCACCAAAAACGACATAACCCCTGTGCCCCACCCTCCCTATTCACCCAATCTGGTCCCAAGTGACTTTTTTTTCTTTCCCTGCATGAAAAATGTCCTAAGGACATTTTGCTGATGTGGAATAGGTGAAACAAAAAATGCCAGAGGCATCAAAATCGAAGAGTTCAAAAACTGTTTTGAGCAGTGGAAAAAACATCTCGACAGGTGTATTGCATCAAATGGAGAGTACTTTGAAGGTGACTAAAGTTTTAAAATGTAAGAAAAAATATACTCTTTTTAATAAATAAATTCTGCTTTTTCAGGGTCCCCCCTTGTTATTATATTAAAGACAAGCAAAACAATTTATCAACCGGTTTAATATTCTTCAGTGGTAGATGTCTACTTGATCCGTCTAAATCTTGTTTTTACTTAAGACACAGAATCTCCATGTGTCTATTCCATTGGAATAATGCTGTTTGTCTAAACTTCCACAACACCTAGTTTACTATTGAATGGGAGACAGGAAATGGAGGCCTTGCCGAGATTATCCCATGCACCGCATATCTTTTTTTGATGGCAGACAAAAAGTAGGTACATGCAGAGGAAAAAGCAGTTGCTGAAGAATGGCATTTGAAGATGAGTGATGGATAGCAGTGAGGTTTTTATCTCAGTTTGGGAGGGGGAGGTAAGAGAGATGACAGGAGTGGACAGATTAAGCTAAAAAGAATTAAAAAGAAAGGAACATACTCAGAATTTGAGTAGAACGCAAGGTGAAAATAAAAGTACAAAGATAATAGAAAAAATTCTAATTTTAATAATTAACATCTATTCAACTACTGACTTGATTTTGCAGAGGAACCATAGAAACCGAATAGTTCAATAGCTTGCTGAAATTTACAGAGCTAGTAAATGACAGAACTTGAATTCCAATTGTAACGATCAGAACCACTATATTCAAAGGGAGTATTAAGAAAGCACATAGAGTGACAAAATTTAATGAGAGGGGATACAGAGACCAAGGGGATAAATGAGGAACGGAAGGGGGCGGAGACAACATGAAAAAAATTACCAATGGGCTAATTATAGTTATACTTTATTAATGGACACAACGCTTTGCATATGTTAGCTCATTGAATACCGCTAACAATTCTGTGAGGTACCTAGTATTCCATTTTTCAGACGAGAACACTTGTTAGATGAAAAACGACATTCTCTTCTTGCACTGAGTTACATCAGAATAGGAGGCTCCGTGACAAGGTAAGGAAGACTAGATGAGACTTGAGAACATAATGGAGCAGGACATGGTAAGCAAGTTGAGAGCGAGAAATGCAGAAAAGCTTCCCATTTAAGTAGAGACTGGTTCCAGCTTTCAAATTTCCCCCGCCAGCCCGCCCCTTAGCCACAAGACCACGCCCCCTTCCGCGGCCGTTCTCTGAGCTCCCAATACTTCCCTCCTTCCCGTTGACCACGCCCACTTCGCCAAGCATCATTTCCTGTGCGCTGGATGCTAATTGGTCCAGCAGTCGGAAGTGAGGGCGGGCGGAGCGGCCGTTGCCGCAGTGACAGTGCTGGGGGAGTCCGAAGATGGCGGCGTCGCGTCGCTCTCAGCATCATCACCACCATCATCAACAACAGCTCCAGCCCGCCCCAGGGGCTTCGGCGCCGCCGCCACCACCTCCCCCACCACTCAGTCCCGGCCTGGCCCCGGGGACCACCCCAGCCTCCCCCACAGCTGGTGGCCTGGCCCCCTTTACTTCCCCGCGGCACGGCCTAGCGCTGCCGGAGGGGGATGGCAGTCGGGATCCGCCCGACAGGCCCCGATCCCCGGACCCGGTTGACAGTACCAGCTGTTGCAATACCACCAGCACAATCTGTACCGTCGCCGCCGCTCCCGTGGTCCCGGTGGTCTCTCCTTCATCAGCTGTCGGGGTCCCTCCCAACCCAGCCGGTGGTGGCAATAACAATTCACCGTCGTCCTCTTCTTCCCCGACTTCTTCCTCATCTTCTTCTCCGTCCTCCCCTGGATCGAGCCTGGCGGAGAGCCCCGAAGCAGCCGGAGTTAGCACCACAGCAACAGTGGGGCCTGGGGCAGCGGGATCTGGGCCGGGGGTCCCAGCAGTGAGCGGGGCCCTACGGGAACTGTTGGAGGCCTGCCGCAATGGGGACGTGTCCCGGGTAAAGAGGCTGGTGGACGCAGCAAACGTGAATGCTAAGGACATGGCTGGCCGGAAATCTTCCCCCCTGCACTTCGCTGCAGGTCAGAGACTTTTGAGTTGCTTTTTAAGGGTTTTGGTGTTGGGGACGGGGCTTCGGATAAGGAAAACAAGTTATTATGATGGAACAAAATGGGGGCGTGGTTATGGTTCTTTAACACCTCACCGGAAGACTAGATAGAGGTTCCTTTCATTGATAGTGCCTGGGTGACGGGGGCGTGGTAGGGGAACGTGGGAATCCATTCTTTTTCGTGTTTGCACAGTGTTATTTGTAACTTTTTCCCAAATCTCCTTAGTGGCAGTCTCTGGATGTATACGTAAACATTTCCAGTTCCGAGTGTGTAGGAATAAAGTTAGATTTGGGCAGTGTTAGAGTAGTTTTGTCATGTGTTTGCTAGTTTATTTCGTTTTTAAAACAAAAGTATGTCCTTTGAGGACCAGAACAAAAGAAGTTCAATGTAACTCAACAAGTGTTTAAGGACCTATCGTAGTCTTAGTCAGCCAGTGAAAAACAAAAAATAAAGTTTATGTAACCTCCCCTTTCTCAAGTTTACAATCTAATTAGGTGGATCCAAATAGCGCTATTTAAAACAGCTGGAGAAGAGTATTTCGATGCATTATGTGATAACAGAAGAAATGTAGGCTTTGAAGTTCTGGACACTGCTCTTTGCTAGTTGTCTAACATGGACAGTTTAGATCATCTCAGTTGCCTCCGTTTTCTCATGGCGAAAATTGTACACCAAGGCTGTATGGGTAATTAGTGAGAAGCATTTGGCACGTAAGTTCTCCAAAAGAAGTGCTAATTCCTAAACCCTTGACCACACACTTTTGCCTTTGTCCTTTTTTTTTTCTTTTAGCAGTAACCGACTATTTTCTTTTAAAAACTTACAGTAAAAATCTTTTATATTTTTATAAAATACAGAAAACAAAGGACATACTCCCACTGCCTCGATAGCTGCTATTGAGGTATTTAAAAATAAAAGTTATAATGTTATATACATCAGAAATATTGCGTTAGAAATGTATATGTTATGTATTCATTATACAGTTTATATGGGACAAAAATATACAAAATTAAAAAGCCCCACACACAAACATCAAAGATAGTAAGTCAAAGATGCCTTCTGTTGTTTCTTGATGTGTGTCTAATATATGTCATGCCTAGTTTATTCTTTTAATAGTAAAACATTTAAGAACTTATTTAAATTTATCACAACTGGAAAGATATCATTGTCCTCATTTTACAGATGACAACAGTGAAGTACATACTGTTTAAATCAGTCCAAATTCAAGTAGTGTAACCTGGATTTGAACTCAAAACAGTTTGATTTTAGAGCTTGTGAAACCAAGATTAAACTGTTACAACCTATACCTAGGTTAATGTCACTTTCAGTTTTTGTATTTGTGATAAACAGTTTTTGCTTTCCAAGTTTTGGGGGAACTAATTAGGACATATGTTTTAAGAGTATATTCACACATTGTTATTGCAACTAAGAAACATTTTACATTGTCACACACACAAACTGAACCAAAAGTTTCAGGAAACATTACTTTTCCTTACTACATGTGTTATACTCTGATATTTTATATCCTATTCCATTTCATTTTTTACGCATTCTGTTTCTGATTCATCACCTGGCCCTGATCAATAATATGAGAAATGCAAGAAATCTTTATTAGATTACGGGATCCATTCTTGACAAGTAGATACTACTATTAAGAATGTAATGAGTTGAATCATAAATGGGCTTCCATCTAACTAGATGTTTCCTCAAGGATATTGCTTATTTTAGCTGAAATAGCATCCTTTTTTAGGCCAAATGAAAAATCTATGGCTGATATTATAAATTAACCAAGGTTTTTATTTTTCCATACCAAATTTGACTGTTTTAACATTGTTTTACACATCATGTGACTCCTCAGCATACTGCTTTGTAAGTAATCACAGATGATCATTTATTTGTGTGATAATGAATTTATGTAGGATTAGCCACACATAAAGTAGAGTTTGTCTCCCAAATCACTTCTTTCGTTTGCCACAATAGTTAACTTTATATTGTTTCGGAGTTTTATGTGTACCCAGATAAGCAATGAAGACAAGCTAGAGTCTTGTAATTTTTGTTGTAATTATGAGAACCTAACTTTGAACTGGTTTTTACAAGAACAGATTATTTTTAGTTCAGATGTGGAAAACAACAAAAACAGTAAAACTTGCCGTGGTATGAAAACAACACCCTGCAGTGAGTTTACCATGTTTGTGGGCACAGCATGGACACTTTGTTAAATCTAGTCTTCTCCATCATGTATAGGCTGAGTGGTTACAAATAATTCTCAGTTGACTGTTAGTTGGTTCAAATGCTAGTCTTTGAATTGTCCTGGAATAGCTGTTTTAAAGATCGAAATTGGTACAGTCCCTTGTATGGAAAAGTTTAAAACCTGTACTTCATTTTTTCACAAATATTTTATTACTTTATCACAGATTAGGCGCTAGGCACTGACACAGTTTTGAAATGGCAAATAGTCCGTACCCTCACGGAGCTTGCAGCCTACAGGGGGTAGTAAACAAGAGCGGTAACAAGCCCCACCCCACAGAGCGTGTAACCTCAAGTGAGAGGGAAGGTACATCGTGCTCTCCGTTGGAGCAGATAATAGGAGCTCTTGTCCTGGTTTTGGAGCATAATAAAGTCTTTCTAGGTAGAGATTGCTAAGCAGGGATTTAAAAGATGAGTCCAAGCTAGCTAGACATAGAAAATTGGAAGGAAGAATGTAAATTAATACCTTTTTTTCATTTAAAAATGAGTTTATAATTCTATAGAATGAAGTAAAACCATTTTTGAAGATCTCAGAAGTGATGTGAAGTCATATTTAAACAGCTTTTAAAAAATATTACCGTGAGAGTAACCAAAATTCTTTCCAGCAGCACAATTAAGACTCCTTTCTATCCCGTTTTGGAATGTGATAATTATTTGTTTAACATATGGCTTAGAGACAGTGTTATTAATGGAATTACCCTATCCACATTTAGAAACACAATCTTCAGTTTCCATTGTTGATATGGTTCTCAAAATACTATTTATAATGCCTTCTTAAAGAGGACTCTATCAGAATGAACCAGTCTTACATTGTTGACAAGAGTTTATGTAAGACTTTCTCTTCTACAGATAAGATCCTTGACCCTGGTTTTCTATTGTTCAGAGGACAACAGTCAAAACGTTATAAATAGTATCAATTTGGAGCCATGATATCTTCTTAGTTTAGTGCCTAGTAGTGACATACTTTTGTTAAAGGACTCTGATGAGGTCTCTTTTTAAAGAATAGTTTAGGTGAGATCTTTTTTTAAAAAGCTTTTAACAAAGCATTGAATTCTGGGATTTCATGGTATTTATTTTAAATTGAATATATTTTGAAATAGGCTTCCTGGTAGTTCATTAACAGATGACTTGGATTAGGATATGTAATGTGAGATATTTTGGCATCAAAACTAGCGAAGTATGTAGGGCAGTTTTATGCTTTCTTTTAATTTGGATGGTATCTACAGCAACACACATTTAACCACATAGATGGTGCCTGACTTACTGCTGTCTCTCCTGTTTTTTCAGCATGACTCTGCTTGTCTTTTTTTCCTTATCACTGTGAAAATGTAGTTCCTACTAAAAAAAACACGGTGTCCTCTAAACCATGGCACATCAGTGTGTAGGAAAAGGGGTCAGGGCGCTCAGTCCTGGGGTGGGAGGGAGTCTTTCTGTCCTTTTCCTTGTCTGGCAAGGTGCTTGATTCTACTTCTTTTTTTTTTAATTACTTTATTGTTTTCCAATTACAATTGTCTGCATCTTCTCCCCTCCCCTCCCCCCACCTTGATTCTACTTTTAAGCCAATGTCCTGCCTCAGGATTTAAGATGGGTCTAATTTGGTAAAAGAAGAAAAGGAAGTAGTTTCATAAATATCTTCTCAGGCTTAAAATTGTTGCCTATAGCTTGGATTATCTTTTACTTAGTGTTTTCTTAAAACCCACAGTTTACTTCAGGTACCACTCAGCAAACTAGTACTGAAGAGAATGTCCTCATTCTGATAAAGGATAGCTGTGAAAAACTTGAAGCTGACATATTTAATGGTGAATATTGAACATTTTTTTTAATGGCTGGAAAAAGGAATGCTGTGTACTCTAACCGCTTTTGTTCAACCCCGTCAAGAAAAAGAAATACAAAGCACAAGTGTCTATTTGCAGATCACATGATTCTTTACTGAAAATCCTAAAGAATCTACAAAAGAGCTAGTTAGTTCTATGGGGTTAACATAGAAATTAATCATACTAACAGCAAACATTTGAAAAATAAAAATTTTCAAAATCTATTACATCAATACACATTTTTAAAAAAATTAGAATAACAAATGCCATGAAAGACCCCTACACTAAAATTACAAAAATTATGAAAAAAGAAAAGAAAAAAGAAAGGAAAAGAAAGCCTATCCCCACTCATTTGCACAGCCAGAAGTTATGGGGACTTCTCATCCTGGCACTGGATCCATGGGCTGGGGGACCTGATGTGGGGTTGGGACCCCTCGCTCCTCAGGGGAACTGCAGCCAAGACATCCCTCCCAGTTTTTACCCACCACACATGGTGTGGGGACCAGCCTGGTCTGTGTCTCTGCCCCTCCTACCAGTCTCAGTGTGGCTTTTTTAATTCCCTAGTTGTAGGACTTTCATTCAGCCAGATTTCAGGTGGTTCTGAGTGATGGTGGTTCTGAATGATGGTTGTTCTGAGTTTAGCTGTAAAATAATTTTGATATGGTTGTGGGAGGAGGCAAGTATTGCCGTTACGTGCACTGCCATCGTGAGCCATCTTGACCGGAAGTTACTTGGTAAGTGCTCTCGAAAAGTAGTATTCTGCAGTTGTTGGATATAATATAAATAAATCAAAGTAGTTGATACTGTTGGTCAGATCACATACTTTATGTCTTATATCTTATATTTTATATTTTTATGTATATATATTATTCCTTATATTCATTTACTTTCAACCTGTGTCTTCATATTAACGTATGTCTGTTATAGACAGTATATATTTGGATGTTGCTTTTCTGATAATCTCTCTTTTCATCATCTAACCCATTAACTTACATTGATCACCTCAAATTCACAGTTTTCATCTTTTCAATATTATATCTGCACATCATTTCTTTCATATCTAGATTTCTGGTTCTCATGGACCTAGAGGATTTTAGAATCAGAATATTACATAATTACTCATTTGCTTTATGCACAAATAATCTCAAAATAATAATACAGACATTAAAATGATTACTGAAAACAGTTAAAAATGTTTTGCACATGCTATACACCTTTTTGCTTCATTATTCTTGCTCCATTAGGGGATGTAGCTATTAAATGCTTTCTCTTAGAAATCTCATTAAGTTTTAGTTCTACAGGTGTATGTGCGGTAGATAGTCCCCAAACGTGGCTGTCACCTACTCCTTCTGTGTGTATACTGTACCACTTCTCAACGAGTGGATCTTATTTCTCTCCCTTGTATTCGCTAGTGTGACAGGCATGTGGCAAAAGTTATGCTGTGTAACACCTGAACCTTGAGAGATCCAAGATACTCACTCTCATGCATTGGGAATTGTCTCTTTTGGAATCCAGCCTCCATGCTTTGAGAAAGATTGTGGGGTGAGGGTAAGGCTGGTCAGCAGTCCACAGTGACACTCTCAGCCGGTGCCCACTGTCTGCTGGGTGAGTGAACCACCTTGGATACTCAGCCTCATCAAGCGTCCCGATGCCTGAATTCAGTTAATCCATGGTACCACCAGCAGTAAAAGTGGTTGTTACTTTAAGCCACTAAAGTTTGAAATAGTTTGTTATACAGCAGTAGATACCTGAAATCATTGACTATTTCTGTTGCTAACACCACTCTTCCTTATATTGATGCCTCTGTAGTTCTGATAGTCTGCCACTTGATCTTTAGAGTTAACTCAGGATTATGTCCTGGAAACAGGATTTCTTGAAAACTTTTCAGTGTCAGTCAGTTGCCTTATTTTTAGAAGTCAGTTTGGCCTGAATGTAAAACCTTTGGTTCTCATGTTCTTTCCTGAGTATTTAAAAAGTTACTGCATTTTAGTAAACAGTGTAAATATTGAAAGTTTAATGGTTATCTGGTTTTCTTTCCCTCGGTCTTTTCCTGGTTGTCCAGAGGATTCTTTTTCCTCTTTCATTTAAGTCCAAGTATTCCGATAGTTTAATCTAAGTTGATTTTCTCAGACAATATGATGTGCCATTTTCTTTACATACGAGGGTAGTTTCAGATCTTTCGTTTTAGAAGTTTTCTTGAATTATAGTTTTTAGTATTCATCATTTTTCCTTGGTTTTATGTATATTGAAAACTTGCTGTCTTCTACATTTGTTCCTTGCTCTTTTTTTGTGATAATAGATACATAACATAAAATTTACCATTTTAACGATTTTTAAGTGTATACGTCAGTGCCATAAAGTATGTTCACAGTGTTGTATAGCCATCATTGCTGTCCCTTTTTACATTTCATCGTCCGAAATAGAAAGCCTGTGCCCATTTAAATATTTACCACCTGTCCTCACCTCCCCAGCCCCCAGCCACTGATAACTGTCGCTTACTCTTGAAACCTTAAAAAAAATATGTATCTTCAGTTATTTTTGCTTTTCAAAAAATTTCTCCTTTTACTTTCTGTTTCTCTTACTGTAGGAGTTGGGAAACTTTTTCTGTAAATGGCCAGACAATAAATGTTTAGGGCTTGGTGCCCTATATGGTCAAGTACGCCACTGTGCTTTTGCACTATGAAGGTATCAATTAATTGTGTTCCAATAAAACTTTATTTGTAAAAACAGGTGATGGCCACATTTGGTGCATGGCTCGTAGTTTGCTAATCCTGTCATAATGCATTACCTGTGCTATTTTTTTCACTTTTGTTTTCCTTCTTTAGTCTTTCATTCTGAAATGAGTTTTTCTTTTACTTTTAATTACTTCCTCAGTTCTACCATCTTATTTCTAATTCAGGTATATGCTATTTTTTCATAACTTGTATCATTTTCATATTGTCTTTTAGCTAGTTTTGAAATAGTAAATTGTAATTCTCTGTTTTGTGGACATTTTCTTCTGTTATATATTGTCTATTGGGGTCCAATTCTGCTCAAATTCTCATAAGAACTTTGCATGGCATTTGATGTCAGTATTCTTCCATTGCTATAGAAATTAATTGCTAAATAATTTCCAGGATAAAAATAGAGGTCTGAGATGTTGAGGGTCACTCTGCTTGTCCTACCTTCTGATGTTGGACATGCAACTGTGACCTAGAAGAGACAAAGTCTCTCAGTAAGGTTTGCAGGATCATCTCTTACAGTAGCACTTAAACTGTAAAACGTCACTGTTGTATATCTCAGTTTATGTTAGCCTCTGTGCCACTTTCAGGGGCACCTTAATCAGATGTTCTGTTAAGGACATTTTACAGATAAGATGACTTCCTCACAGCCTTGTTACATAGAGGTGTGTGTGTGTGTGTGAGAGAGAGAGAGAGAGAGAGAGACAAACAGACAGACAGACAGACAAGTTTAATCTGGTCACCTGCCTTCTTTTCTTTCTTTGAGGCATTTCCTTCCTTTCTGACCTGAGGTGATTCTTTGGCAATTAAAAGGCCAAAGAAATACATCTGGGGATAGAAGCCATATCATAGAGGGCAAAATTGTGAGCATAAATTAGTTGAAAAATGGAATCTTAAGCTTAGAAAGCCCAGGAGAAGAAACTAATCAATGTAAATGATGCCAAGAAAATGTATTTCATTGTAGTGTTAGGTTTTGGAAAGGAGCAAACATCTTTATGAGTCTTGGGATGAAATGCCAGAGAACACACTAGAGTGGCTTATTTTTAAGTGTACGTAATAGCTTGCTTTTGCTTCATGGACAAAAAAATCTTTTGGGTAGTTGATTGTAAAATATGCAGTAGATACAATTGAAAACATGAGTGCCTCTTAAATTCTCATTTTCCCCTATATCAGGGTCCCTGAGATTACTTTGGCCTGTGTTTACTCTTCTGGTAGAAACTCTTGGGAAAGTTAGGGGGACCTAATGACTTGTATCATCAATGTGGATCATAATAAGAATTCATTAGTAGGGTGTTTGTTTTTTTTTTTTATTTCTGCCAAAGTCTAGGTGCATCATTTGATTTTGAGTAATTGATGCAACTTTTGAGTGTTTTGTTTTTCTACGCCTACTGGGTTTTCCTTTTAAGGCTTCATCAGCTCTCTGAGATTGCTTTCCCTAACTGCGAGTTGCTGGGTTCTTTGTCCAGTAGAAACTTGTTTTGCTTGTTTGTTCAGGTATCTGTGTGTAGATGAATCAGCAGCGTGAGGTTCAACACTTTTTCTTTCGAGGCTGTTTTCTCTAAAAACTGTTTTCTGTGTCAGCTCCCTGTTCTGTTAGACTAGTGATTTTTTAAAATTTTAAAGTAGAGGGGAAATAAAGTGATATAAAGTTTCCCTTCCCTCTTGCCTTTTTGATAGAATAAACTAATGGTTAGTGACAGCTGTTTGTTGGTTTGTTGGGACTTGAAACGTTTTCTTGTCCTGTGATAGATTTCAAAAGAAAGTAAAGAGATATTTGGTGGTTAGCAGATGGTTTTTATTAACTACAAACTAAAAAAAAAAAGTTTTGAATTTACTGATCGACCAAAAATCCTTAAAGCTGAAGCCCCCATATCATCAAGTACAGTTTAAAAATAACCTAAACCTCCTGATGCTTAGCTAATGCCCACTTATGCTTTTGAAAACTTTAGAATATGTGTGTGTAACTAGACACTGAAAAGATGCCATCATTCTGATATGTTCACCAACCATGAAAAGCATTTTGATATTCTCATCCATCTTGTTTAATAAGATGTACAGTTCTTCATTTCCAGAAGCTCAGGGTGTTCTCATATTGGCTGTGGAAATTCGTTATTTTAGAAAGGAATAACATGGGATTGTGGTTAATGAACACATTTCACTCTTTTTTTTTTTCTTTTCCTAATGTCTTAAGAAGTGATGCTGACCTTTACAACACCTTTGAGGGAAAATTATTCTCATTTGGGGAAAAAAGAACTTTTGGAATAATTAAAAAACTTATAGCAAGCTGTCAAAAACTTGATACTCCCCCCCATCCCCCCAAAAAATCTGCAAAGACTTAATGGTAGGAAAGTGTAACTGTTGCCCTATTGGAATTTTTTGAAAGCTGATAAAACAGGTATGTGATAAGATTCAGTATTTAATTCAGTGAATTGTTCATAGTATGTGCTCTGTAAATATTTGAGTAAGTGGACTTTGTAAGTTCTTATTTCTGATCTTCTAACTTTCTTAAATACAAAATACATATTAGCCAGCCCTTTGTCATTAAAGTGCTTTCATGGGTTCCATTGGCTTATATGTGAATGAACTTTGTTTTGATAGTGTTACTAAATGAGTGTAAAAACTGCCCAAAATAACGACAGCTGCCTTGGAGTGTTTTCCCTGTGTAACTTTATTTAATCCTGACAGCAACCATATGAGATAGGTTTTAACTCTATGTTAAGGGTGAAGAAACTGAGACTTAGAGATCAGTGTCTTGTCCAAGGTCACATAGCTGTTAAGTGATGGAGGCAGATTTAAAACCTTGTCTGGCTGTCCTAAAATCATTTGGCCCATGCTACTCAAACAGAAAGGTGATAGCAATGAGAAATAATTTTTGAGTCATTTTATAATTTGATAGTTACTGCTTTCTCACATTTGTTTTCTGAAAATAAAAGTAAGTGAACAAAGTTTAGAAAGTATGGTAAAAGTAAGCCATCATCTCACTACCCCTAGGCAGGCAGGTCATGTAGTCTTTTTGACATATCTCCCACCAGCAGTTACTAGCATGTTGGACTCTGGTCTTTTGATCAGTTGCTTCATAACCATACAGTGTGATTGAAAGTAATCTGACTTTGAGAACTTCATAATTTAATGGAAGGGGACATTTTGGCAACTCCTTTCTTTAAAATACTACTTAAACTTGTTAGAAATATTGAAGATAAACGGCTCTGTGCTTTGATTCATGCAAGCAGTCAAGAAAAAAAGAATTTGAGTAGTAAATAAAACAAAGGGAGTCCAACAGTTTGAAAGTACGTAATGTCCTGACCTGACCCTTAAAAATAGTTAAGCTGGTAAATTTTGTGTTATAAATATGTTACCACAATTAAAATTTTTTAAATGGGGAGATCTGTCATTGTAGGCATTTTGGTTTTCCTATTATCCCAGAAAGAACTCAGTTCTTACTTAACATTACCAACATGAAATGGGAAATAGCTTATTCAGTGGTGTGAATCTTCTTGATTTGTTGAAGATACCCTTTCATCTCTTCTGTTAATTCACACTTCTGAGAGTAATGTGATCCTTCATTGGCAGCATGAAACCAAGTATTAATAGAGTGTTTATAGAAATTGAAAGGAATTTATGCAACTTGTTTCATTAGTGGTCACTAGGACAATTCCACTGTGTTTCTCTCCTTTGGTCTGTTTCTCAGGAATCTTGGTTGAACCCTAATATTTTATAGTAGTTCAGTACCAACTCATTAAATGTAAGTACTATAAGCACCAAGAAGATGAGGATTATTTCCTGCTCCTGAGAAAGTTTGTAGTTAAAATGCAGTGGTTCTCAAATTTGTCAGTCTCTGAATTCTTTTACATTCTTAAAAATAATCGATAGAGCTTTTTTGTTTATTTGGATTATGTCTATGGAGATTTATCATATTGGGAATTAAAACTGAGAAATTAAAATTTAACAATAATAAACTGTGTCAGCCAATGGTTCTTGGTGCCAATTTAACACCAACAGTAATCCCCAGTCTGGGATGAAGTGAAGAAGGAAGCTATTCAGTGCAGACAGCGCATGTGATCTAGCACAGCTGTGAGAACAGCTTAATAGTGTTACAGCTCAGTTAAGAGACAGCATGGCTATAGAACAGCCTGGCTACAAGGTGGACGAGGGGGACGAGGCTCCTCTTTGGCTAGACAGCTCTGCTATGGTCTGCTCCACCTGCTTTGCTCTGCCCTATGCCAGTCTGCTCCACTGACTATGGTCCAGTAAGACATGTTTGGTTGTTTCAACCTTCGATTTTTCAGCTCCAGCCAGGCATACACAGTCTTTGGTGGAAAGGGAAAGTGTGCTTGACTTATATTGGCAGAAGTCCCCAACCCCAGTCCCTGATTGGTTCATCCTCATGCAGATGAGGACTCCAAATCATTGCAATATGATTGGTCCACAAGGCACTGCCCTGATTGGTCAGGATGGAGCTGCTTTGCTTGTTTGGTAAAATTGTTGATGGGCATATAGCTGTGCAGCTCTGATTGGATGGGGAAAGCCTCAATCCTATTGGTTGAAATAGAATTCCAGGAACTCCTTTATAAGGGATTGCTCAACTGGCAGGGACTTAGTGCAGGCAGGCAGTTCAGTGTGGGAGGCAGGAAGTTCATTGCAGGCTTCTCCCTGAAGCATGGCTTGTGTGAGAGGCCCCTGTTTATAACTGATTGCTAGGCTCTCTTTTTAAAATTTGACTCTAGTTAGCTACCAGGAGCCCTTCTTGGTGTGTATCTTCTTTCTTAGGGTCCACATGTGTTAAATGTACATCACACTTTTAATGAAAAGTATTTTCTAAAACAAAGATTAATGAAAAGAGGTATTATTTTATACTTTGTAAGTCACTGTAATGTCTGTGACTTAAGAGAAGAACAGGCAAGTTTTCACTGCTTCTGCATGCCATTTGTCATGCTTTATTATTTGGATTGACATGTATGAAGGTAATTGTGCTTTAAATCCTGGATAACTATGTAGTTGGAAAGTAAAGGAATCTTTTAATAGTGTTTTGAGATAACCTTAGATTTGTTTTCTTTGATACTACACCCAAAGTTGATAAATAGCATTTTCCTAAAGGTTAGCTGCAATATGGATGCTGAAGCCATATCAATACATTTTTCATACTCTGTTATGCTAAAATTCATTGGCCTATCCTGCACGAATGGATCTTATACCTATCTGCATGTTTTGGTTATTTTAAAAATATTAATTCACTGAGTTCTGCATATCTTCCAAATGTTGACATATTTCACTTTTATATAATAAACACATTTGTTAATATCATCACCAGTCTTATCGCAAAAGTATTTAAGTACTGGGAAATTGTTAAGCTAATGGTGGCAGATGCCATTTAAAAAAATTCTCGTTTTTATTTGAAAGCTCAAATTTTGTCATTGGGAGCAAATATTATTTGCTGTTTTCCTTGAGGTTACAGGCTCACTTTGTTCGTTCTCGAAAAAATGTCTGCCAAATACACAGATCAAACTGAGCTCAAGCAAGTGCATATGTTTTGTTCCTCAAGACAACTATATTTGGTGTGTAGTAGAAGTGATTAGTGTGTGTTTCTCATTTTGCCACAAGAATATTAAAGAGATATGTGCTCAAGGATTGGCATTTAATAACAATAATATTTACATTTTCATGAAGGATATTCTTCAGTGAAACTGGGGACTTTTTTTTTTTTAACTGTGAAACTTGGTGTTAAAGAATACAATGACTAATACTATAGTTTGGTGCCACTGTCTTGGTTCATGCCAAGTTTTATAACCATTGCTTTTGTATCGTCGGGAACACCATGCGCACATTTTCCAGATGATCAACACATGATATAAAGGCAAGCATTGTCTTGACAGTGAAAAAGGCAAAATCATCTTAGTATTATTTTGTAAGTAGTTTTGACCTTAGATCCCCACACTTTGGAAGCTGTTGAGCTTATACAAGTGGTTCTTAAGTTTGTTAACATTCTTTTGAGAATCTATAAAAGGTATAGACATTTTCTCCAGAAAAATATATTTAAACACCAAATTTTACATGTAATTTTCAGATGATTACAGACTTTCAGAAGCACTAGAGCTATGGTTTTCAAACAGGTTGGTAGGCCACTCTCCCAGAATTTCTCAGTTGTTCTGGA
This sequence comes from Micronycteris hirsuta, assembly GCA_004026765.1. NCBI lineage: Eukaryota > Metazoa > Chordata > Mammalia > Chiroptera > Phyllostomidae > Micronycteris > Micronycteris hirsuta. The sequence goes on along the minus strand of PVJI01001973.1, from coordinate 117,171 downwards.
ACAGAGCCTGAGAATTTGCATTTTTAACAAGTTCCATCAGCGTGCTGATGCTCACTTTGAGAGCACTGATTCTTAACCCTAGTCTAATTAGATCCAACCCCACAGGTAGGGGTAGGGCTTTTATTCATTTTTTAAAATCAATCAGTTAATTAATTACTTTTTAGAGAAAGGAGAAGGGAGGGAGAAAGAGAGGGAGAAAAACATCAATGTGCAAGAGAAACATCCATCAGTTGCCTCTTGCACACCCCCAACCGGGGACCTGGCCCACGACCCAGGCATGTGCCCTGCCTGGCTGGGGATTGAACCTTTCAGTTCTCAGGCCAGCACTCAATCCACTGGGCCAAACCAGCCAGGGCCTTTCATTTATTTTTTTAAAACTCCTCTGGTGATTTTAACATGTAGACAGGGTTGAGGATCGTTGCTTGAAGACATAGGGAACCTAGGTTAAGACTCCCAAGTCAAGTGAGATGAAGAGCATATAGTATTTGTACAGCCTTTTATGATTTAGGAAGTATTTTTGACAATTATTACTTACTATTTATAAGCTTATATGGTAGTTATTATCTCAGAGGAAAAACCTGGCTTGGTATTCATGAAGTTGTAGTTATAGGAACTTTGGGCTTTGAGTCTGTGAAATGAACTAAAATTGCTGAAAGTTTTTAAGACAGTTCTATACATCTATTCCTAGAGTGTTTGAATGTAGATATATGTTACTAAAATTGCTTTGCTGAAAGGTTCTACTAATATGTATCCCTTGGCAACACCAGCCATTATCATAATTTCTTTTTAAAATATAGCATATATACAGAAATGTGCACAAATCGTAAGTGTGTGAGTAGCTGAATTTACAAAGTGAATACAGCCAGGTAACTGGTGCCCAGATCAAGAACCAGATCGTTATCAGGGATCCAGAAGCCCCTGTCTTGTGTCTTCCGTCACTACATCGCTGCTACTCAGAGATTAGTTTTGTCTGTTTTTGAACGTGATATAAATTATGTAGTATATATTATTTTGCCTGAGATTCATCTATGTTGTACAGTTGTAGTTTGTTCATTTTCATTGTTATGTAAAATTTTGTTGTGTGAATATACCACTTCTTATCCATTCTGTGGTCAGTGAACTTCTGGATGGTTTCCATATGTTTGGCTATTATGAATAGCACTCCCATGAGCATTTTCGTACATGTCTTCAAATGTCATTATTTAAAACATAGTTCTTGCTTTTTCATTTTAAAATAACCAGTCTTCATGTTTTGTTTTGTTTTTAGATTTTACTTATTTAAATTTTTAGAGGGGAAGGGAGGGAGAAAGAGAGGGAGAGAAACATCAGTGTGTGGTTGCCTCTCATGCGCCTCCTACTGGGGACCTGGCCCACAACCCAGGCACGTGCCCTGACTGGGAATCGAACCAACGACCCTTTTGTTTTTTAGGCCTGCGTTCAGTGTGCACTGAGACACACCAGCCAGGCCCAGTCTTCGTGTTTAATACGTATTTGTCTAATTATACCTGTAGTAGTAACTGATTTTACTTTTTAAAATAATTGCTATTTACTTCATTTGTGAATTCTCTTTTTTCTCTACTCTTTTTTTCTTTTGCCTTTTGTTACTATTATTCTCGATCATTACAAACTTTTTTGTTTTTTTAATTTTATCTACAGACTTTTCAAATCTGTTGCTTTTAGAATTTTCCTCTCTTCTTCTACTTTATATTCAGAATTTTTTTTCATCCTGAGGTCATGCACATCTATCTCAAATTTTTATGGTATCATTTTAACTTTTTTGAACCTTAATATGTTTTGAATTGTTTTTTTCCTCTAAGCAGGTAGCCAGTTTCCTTGAACTAATTTTTCAATAATAAATACAACCATTAAAATAAAAAAGAAAGATGGGATATTTTTTATTGCTATAGCTAAAAGCAAAAGTATTTATTAGGAGACATTTTGCGTTTTCCCTTTGACATCTCGTTATTGGGATTAATTCATTGTGCTACTTAACCACACCCTCTCTGCTAACACAGCGGAAGGGACTTCTGCCGTAAGTTCTTTGCTGAAATGAAGGGAGGTAGACTGAAGACTGGCCGTGGAATTTTAAGAGTCCTTTCAGATTTTTCCATTCTGATTTCTCAGATTGATGTATATACAGCTATTTATCTACATGTTGCAGCTTTCTTTACTGATATCTAAGCTCACATAGCAGAAATTTTGATTATGCCACTTCGGTAGGGAACAGTCGTAGCCTTCCCGCTGACAGATAAAATCTAAAGGAATTTTAGTTACGATGCGTTGGTTTGGAGGATGATCCTGTTTTTCTTCATGACTTTTGTGGCAGGAAGTTAGTTGTTTTCGTGTTGCTTCTTTCAGCATCTTTATTACAGTCTCTCTGAACCATGCTGAAGTTCTTTTAGGTACTTGAATATATAATATGTTTCTTACCTCTGGACATTTGGATATACCGTACCTTGTCCTCTTTGAAATATTTATCCCTATTCTTTGTCTTGTTAACTGCTTATTCTTTATATCTTAGTTCAAAATACTACTTTATGAGGGAAGCTTTCCTATTCCGGGCTCAGTTAAGTTTATATTGCTGGGTACCTTTTGTAGCCCATACATTGTATAATTATTTGTTAGAAGGTTTATTGTTCATGTTCCTCGAAACAGCAGTAGATTTCTAACTGAGTTGATTTATGGTATATAGATATACACACACACTACTGAATTCCTTTTTTTTTTTTTAATCCTCACCTGAGGACATTTTTTTCATTGTTTTAGAGAGAGAGGATTGGGGGTTGGGGAGTGAGAAAGAGAAAGGGAAACATGGATTGGTTGCCTTCTCATATGTGCTCCATCCTGGGAAGAACCCGCGTCCTGGGTCTGTCCCCTGACTGGAGTCGAACCCGTGACCTTTTGGTCCACAAGCTGACACTCCAGCTAACTGAGCCACACTGGCCAAGGGCACCATTGAATTCCTTCTTCTTATGAGATCTTATGAGAAGTGTTCTTATGAGAGTACTTTCAACTGGGGTCTTTTTGTGTTTAGCTTTGAGATTTTACATATCTGAGATTATTTTAATTGTACTCTTACATGTAAATAAAAAGTTAGCTAGATATGAAATTAAGCATCTAAATGCTTTTTCTTAGAATTGGGATGGTTGACTTTATTCTGAACCCAGGTGATTCCTGCTATTTTAAGACGATCTGTGTTTTCTCTCTAAATGATTTAGAAATTTCATAGCCTTTAATATTATTAGACTTCACTATAATGTATCTGTTTACTCTGTTTTGTACTTCATGGACTCCTATTAATGTAAAGTTTGCATTTTCCTTTCATTATGAGAAGCCTTGTGGTTATTTCTGTATGTTCCCTCTCTTCCTGTCTTTTCTCATTCTCCCCTTCTGTTGTTTTTTAGTCCCTTTCAGATACTTTGTGGGAGAGTTCTTCAACCTGATTTTCTCAGGGAGTTATTCTTTTTCCACTACTATTCAATCAATTCATTGTATTTTTATTTGTCCTATTATATTTTTCTTGACAATATTTCCAGTTGGTTTTGTTTGATAGATTTTTCTCATGTCATGTTTTTAATATTCTCCACTTTTTTCCCTAGCAACATTTAATTTGCCGATTTTAAATGTCTTTTTTGGTCTATTAATTCTGCTTTCATTTTGTTGTTCTGTCATGGTGCCTGAACTCCTTAGACATACATTATTTTCCACTCTGAGTTTGTATTCCCTTAGAACTAACAGCTATTTGGGCCAATATTGCATTTGTAAGGGAGGATGGGTTTTGATGGGCATTGGTTTTTCTGGGTGGTGAAAGCCCGTTTGCTAGGTTTTGGTCCTTCAGAGTTGAAACACACCAGGACGTGCGTCAGGATGGAGAGGCTCTGGCTGGTGGCTTTTGCTGAACACACCCTGGTTGCTCAGGATTTCCCTGACCCTTTGTAAGTGCAGTCACCTTCCTTGTGAATGCCTAACTGAGAGTCTGCCTGAATTTTACTTCCCACCCCTGGCAAGTTTTAGTCGCCTGTTTCCTCTCTTCTTCTGGCTAGAGCACCACTGGAAATACTGCTTTCACATTACACAGTAGCATAGGGGGCAGTGTGACAGTGTTAAGGGGTGAACACCTTTCTCTGGCCTGTCCTCTGTCTAGGGTACTTGATCTTCAGCTCTTATATGCTGATGTTTCCTTTCACAGTGGCACCCAGCCTTTTTTTCCTTCTCCCCAAGGAGGAATGACTTCTTACAGTGCTGGGATTTTTTTGTTGTTGTTCTTTTTTGTTTTGTTTTTAGCTGGAATTTGGGATTCTTCTCTTACCCTTTTTTGCTGCTGGTGATTTCTTGGTGGGTTTGGGGAAGGCACACATTCTTGACAATATGAGGTCTGTCTGGAAAAAGTCCAGCCATTGTTAATATAACGAGAATGGCTTGTGCAACATTGATTTACCCTGGAGCCAAGGAGAGTGGACTAGAAGGCACCTGTGTGAACAATGACGACTTCACTGTACTAGTCAGTGGGGGCGGTAGACACTGTTGAATGAGCATGTGTACTGCGTGGCCGTCACATTCAAAATGACTGAGTGAGTAGATCAACAGATTTGCATCACATTTTGCATTAAGCTTGATCATTCCTCTTTGGAAACTATTCAAATGATGCAGAATGCTTTCGGGGACAATGCAATGAATGCAGTGCAGATGAACGTGTGGCACAAATGCTTCAAAGATGGTTGAGAATCTGTGGAAAGTGATCCACGTTCTGGAAGGCCTGCATCCAGCAGAACACCTGAGAATGTTGAACCATATACAGTCAACAAAGATCGGTGACCCAGGTGACCCAGCCCCCCTACAGCCCAGATTTGGTGCCCTTCAACTTCTGGGTTTTCTGAAAACTAAAATCACCTTCAAAAGGGAAGAGATTTCAGACTGTAGATGAGATTCAGGAAAATACAACGGAGCAGCTCATAGTGATTCCAACCAATGATTTTGCAGAGTGTTTTGAACAGTGGAAGAGATGCTGGGAGAACTGTGTGAGGTCTCAAGGTGCTGCCTTTGAAGAGGACTCAAGTGTCATTATGCTGTGTACAGTGTTTCTTGTATCTTGTATCTTCTTCAATAAATGTGTCTCTTTTAAGTATAAACATTTTCCTTTCTAAATCAGTTTTTGTAAAGTGGAAAAATTAATCTGCCAGAGTCTGCCTTTGACAAATGAAAAACATGCAACTTTATTGACTTTATAGAAGTCATTTTATAGTTTGTTTTCTGAACTGTTATTTTAGGAACAACGGGGAATGCACTCCCTGTTCCTCACCAGTGACTCTTGATCAATGAGGTATAAAGTAGTGCTTTATTTAAAGGCTAATACAGTTAGAGTTGGAATTAGATGAGGAAGAAACAATGAATATTAAAGAGAAAATGTCTTTTTCTCTGTCACAGAACATTTCTGATAAAATAAGCAGGAATATGTTGCTGGGTATCTGTGGTTCTGTATACATTGGACTGCATGAATTTAACCCAGCGTATGGAAAACCCTTGTAAAGAATGTCACAAGATTTTCCCTAAGCCCCAGGTTAGGGATACTGTGGTATATGTTTTTCTCCATTAAGTGCAGTGAAATTGAGTACTTTAGAAGACTTCAGAAGGTAGGCCTGGGCAAGAAAGTTAGTAGAAAATCATGTTGAGATGGGTCTGCTCTGCTAGGTGCCCCTCTCTAATTTTGAGGCTGCCTCCTGCACATCACACAAGATATGAGTTTGATTAAGATATTAATTCAGTAAAACTATAAATTCCTGTGCTTAATGGACCTTTCGAGACGCTCACAGATACCTGGGACTACCAGTCTTGAATTGGTGAATGATGAGTCTGTTAGCCAGGAAAGAAAAATTACTGTAAAAATTTTATAGCTATTAGATAAATGTGTCAGCTTAATTTTGTCATTATTAAAAGGGAGTTTTTCTTTTGTTTGTTTTATTTGCATGGAAATGAATGAATAATGCTTAAGAAAGTAAGTAGGTCATTCTAATATTTTAGATTCTAGTGTTTCCTAATGTTTTTAGAGAGAATGAACAAGTCATGTCTGTCACCAAGTACCTTTTGCATCTTTCCCAACTTACCTTCTCTGGTTTCCTTTCTATCTGGAAAACAGGTTAATATGTATAGACTTCATGAATTTTTTTCCCCAGACAATCCCAAACTTATTTTACTCTGGAAAATAGGTTAATATGTATAAGACTTCATGAATTTTTTCCTCAGACAATCCCAAACTTATTTTACTTGCATTTTAAGTATCTTTCGGGTATAATATTTTTATACTTAAGGGGAAAATTAAAAATAAATAAATATAGGCGATAATATACATTTTCTCATTGGGTGTATAAGTACAGACCATGGATTTAGCAGTTCAAATGATGTACTGTGGTGGTGGCTTTGCTGACAGTTCAGTCAGAGTGAAAAATGTCTTTAAGCTGTGACTTTGCTACCATAAATAAAAACATCACTTTAAAATACTGCGAACACTTTAGGTTTTTCTTCTTTTATTAAATTTTAGAAGTTGTAGTTGTTAGCTACAAGATTTAATATTGGCCAGCATTGTTCCTCTGAAGCTTTAATTTGAGGCAGTAAAATGCTGAACGTAAGTGAAACAGTTTACTGTCTCCAAACTCAGACCTGGTGAATAGATATCAATGGCTTTACATTTGATATTGAAACATTTTTAAATGGCCTTCATTGAAGCTCCAACATTATAATAAGGAAAACTGTTAAGTGTATTAGGGTTAGGTTATGTGCTATGAATTTGATTTTTTTCTCACAGTGCTAAACAATGCTTTCCACATAGTATATTTAAAAATTTCTTTGAATATGTGAAATAATGTAATTTTTTCTCACACACTCTTCAGGACAAAGAAGGTGCTGGAATTTACAAAATAGGTTTATATTACTTAGCTGAGTAGTTGGAGAAGAACAATTTATCAGGATGAACTTTTTTATTGCCACTTGCTTGCCCTGACCCTTCCCCACATGGCACCTCCATAAACTGAGTTGCTTAAGCCAGAAACTTGGGAGCCAGTCCTTTTGCCTTTAAAACCTACCCCAGTTTTCTCTGTTTCTGACCCATGTACACTGCCGCCACCCTATTCCAGGCCACCATCAATTCTTGCCTAGACTGTGGCAAATATTTTTTTAACCTTTTTCTCTGATTTTGCTCTTGATCCTCTCCAGTCTATTTTTAAGTAATTTCTCTTATAAATGATTTCCTAAGTACTTATAATAGAATCCAAACTTCTTACTCATAACTTACAAAGTTGTGGCAGATACTGTTGGTCATCTAGCCAAAATTTATTTTCTCCCTTAATCTTAATCCTAGATTTTAAATTTTGTTTAGGCAGCAATGTGGCCAGCTATGAAAGACTTGATTTTCCAGACTTTTTGGTTAGCTGGACAGGTAGGTGACACATCTTTGGCTAATGAGATAGGTATAGGTGGGAGTATCTGAGGAGGCTTTCCTAATAATACCAAGGCCAAGAGAGAAAGCCTTTTTCTCCCTTTGCCCTCTCCCCCGCCTCGTGTGGAACCTGAATTAAATCAGGCTTGGAGGAAGGTGCTCTCCTTTGTGAAGACGAAGTGGCAAGTGGAAGAAAACTCATACACGCTACGGATGCCGAAGTAGAAAGGTTTTTAAAGAGCCCTTAGTACCATTGTTGAACTATTGTGCAAGCCTGGATTGCTTTGACAAGAGCAGTTGTCTGGGGCATGTGACTCTCCACATTTTCTTTAAGCCTTCACCATTTTAAGTATTCTGTTACTTGCATCTGCGTATGTTCCTAGCTGATAGAAAGGCCCTAGATGACCTAGCCCTTGCCCATCTTTCTGACCTCATCACTGTACCTAGCGGTACCAGCTAGCAGACAGACCCCTGCTCAAACCTAACTCCTTCCTCAGGGCTCAGAAGTCCTGTGTGGTCTGGCTTTCCTGACCTCCCCTAGTGTTCCCCTCCATCCCCAAAGCACCCAAAACATTGAAATGCCCAATAATACCTGAGAAATATGTGCAGGCTGTTCATGGAGAAAAACCCAAAATAGAAGAACTTAACAGACCAGAATTGAAGGAGAGGTACATTATGTACATGGATTAGAAGACAGTATTGTAAATTTGTCAGCTTTCCAGGATTCATTCTAACTAGTGAGTTTTTAAAAAGTTTCTAACAGGTTTCTTCGTGGAACTTTAAGAAACTCATATTGAACATCCAAAAGCAGTAATAACCAAGATAATTTTTGAGAGTATCAAAGTGGATGAACACTGCCCCACTCAATGTCTAGACTGACTTTGAACTTAAACTGTTAGACAGGTAAACTGACCAGAGAGAAAAGATATGGAAAACACTAAAGTCCCTAACTCACATCGAACAAGTAGATTGAAGATCTAAACACGAAAAGCAAAATTATAAAAGTAACCTAGAAGGAAATGTAGCAATAGGACAGGTGTCGTAAAGATCATGTAGGAAGCACAAACCTTGCAGGGAAAGATTGATAAATTTTATTCTGTTAAAATTTAAAATTGGTATGAAATCACATTGTAAACAGTTTAAAGACAAGCCATAAGTGGAGAGAATACTTGTATATTTATAATGCATATAACCAACATAGCATATATAAAGAACTCCTATGAATATATTCAGAATATATAAAGAACTCCTACAAAACAATAAGAAAAAGAAAAACAGAAAATTGGGTTAAGACAGTGAACCAGTAGCTAACAGGCGAAACTTGAATAGTCAGTAAACATACGAACGGATGATTATATCAGTTTGCATGGGTCCAGCTATAAGTTCTCCAAAATTCATGTAGCAGAAAAAGCCAAGGACATTTATTTCCTGCTTGACAAATCTAGAGGTGGGGAGTGCGGTAGCTGATTCCGCACTCTCTGAGCGCTGTAGGCTCCTATGCCAGTCAGCATTTGCACAATTCTGTTGGCCTTTCCAGCGTGGAATCAGGCTCCAAATGTCATAACGTTGAGTGAGAATTCTCTAAAAGGAGAGAGGTGAAAGGGGCCTTCATCCTCCACATACCTTCTCTTAGTGGGGAGAAAAATCTCTCCAGAAGCTTCTAGACTTTCCTTCTGTCTCATTCTAGTTACAGATAGAAGGGAATGAATCACCTTTCTGGTGTAATCAGGATTCACTCCCTAAACTGAGGAAAGGATTACCTTCTCTTACCACATTACTTTCTGTCTAATTCCTGAGCAAAATTAAGTTTGCGAGAAAGAAGAGGGGATATTTGCTATAATTATTAGCCTCTCACTACTATAGGTTGAACCAAATGATATTGATAATATAAGATGAATATATAATGTATTCTAATAACATGAACTGTGCAATAAATAATGTACAAATATATTAATGTGAAATTCATAGAAAATGTAATTAAGCAATATTTATAAATATGTAAACTTATGTTTAAAAACATGAAAACTGTAAAAATATGCTGGGGAATGAAACATTGACTAATGTAATGGTATGTCTGGAGAAGAAAGATAACTAGGATTAAGAGATTCAGTTGTATTTATTATTTCATTTTCAAAAGAAAAATGCAAATATCTGAACCAAAACTGTAAATAACATTCTTTTTTTTGCCTCTGCTTTTAAAACGTATAAATTATATTGATTACTCAGGATGGAGAAATGCGTATTCTCAAGCATTTTGGTTGAAAATGGAAATTGATAGACTGAATTAGAGGCATTTTGAACAAAGAAAGATCTGGAAGTTTAACCATCAAAATGTTCGTGATAGTTATCTGATTTTCTTTCAGTATTTCTGATATTTTCATAGTTGGAAAACCTTTAAATCTGTTTTCTTTTTGTACTTTAAACATATAAAATTAAAAGCTGCATACTTACTATCCTGGTCTCCTTTTCATGAAGTAAACATGTGCTCACATACCCATGTAGTCAGCAAATACATTATTGAGTGTGTATCAGGCACTGTTCTAGGTGCTGGAGATACAAACAGCTCCTGAGACCGTCAGGTACCTCTTTTCATGAACAGCTTGAAAGGGGAAAGACATAGAAGGCCAATGCACAAATAAGTGAACGGTGTGCTTTCAGGTAGTGATTCAGTACAGAAAGAAAGTAAAACTGATGATCCTGAAAGCAACGGTGGAAGAGTGTGTGTGAGTGTGAGTGACTTCAGGTAGGGTGGGTGGCCAGACCGTCTCTGAATTGCTTTATGTTTGAGCTGAGAATTGGATGAAAGACGGAGCTAGACGTGTGAGGGTCTGGGTCCCAGGTCTTCAGGAAGAACACAGCAAGTGCAAAGTCCCTTAGGCTGAAAGGACTTTGTCCTATTCAGGGACTAGAAAGTGAAAGGGTGAGTGAAACTTAATGGGAGGCAGGAGAGGTGGGAAGGGCCAGCCCACATAAAGCCTTGTAGGTCATAAGGAGTTTGTATTGATATTTTACTGCATGTGTCATGGGAACCCATTGCAGAATCTCAGGCCAGGATGTGTGCCCTGAAAAGACCACTCTGCCTACTCTGAAAGGGTGAATTGTAGGCAGTAGATGTGACAGCGGAGAGAGACCAGTTCGAAGGTTATGTGAACAAATGGGAATACAGGCATTTGAAAGCACATAACCAGAACACGAGTCACAAGTACTATTTTTAGACAGAACAGGGGAGGGGGAGAGCACGGAACGACCTGAGGCGGCGTGAGGACTAGGTGAGCACTGGGAAGGGCACGAAATATGTGAAAGGACAACATCGAGAAGTCAGAGGGCAGCAACAGCAGGCAGTGTCCGGCACAACGCGGACTTTAGTGAGATCAGCGGAGAAGAGAAAACACAGCCAATGGCAATTTTAAATTAATTGTATTACCGGGACGAAATTACAAGCTACATTGCAATGGGTTAAAAAAAAACTGCAAATATTAGCATTTTTAGCTTTACCAGCTAAACCTTTATTAATGATTCTTTCCTACTTTAAATTTTATTAGGTCTTATTGGCTAAGTGTCAGTACCTCCATGCTATTACTTGCTATGTAATACTGTTAGAAAATAGCACCTTAAATAAAATTAAAAAGCAGTAAAAGAGTCATGTCTTCCTCCATTTTATGCATACACAAACTAAATCATTGTGTGAAAAACAGAAAGTTTAAAAAGTGTATTTCAACGTATGTTCTATACACTATCTACTGTAAAAAGTCACCAAAGTAAAAGATAGGTTCCCACCAATACATATCAAAGTGAGAATTAGGTTTCCATAGAAAATACCCTTCAAATTAAGCTGAAATTTTGGGGTGAAAATAGGTCAATTTTTATTAGTAGCTGGCACACCAGAAGTGTAGGGAACACGCTAATGTAACTATGTTGCTGCCTGTTTTTTGTTTTTTAATATCTGCAGAGCCTTATAGATGTTGGTTCTGTTTAATTCTCCAACTTCACTGTCCTTGTTCCCAACTCCCACAGCCCTGGGCTCCGCTGGGCCACAGGTGCTTTCTTCACTCATGAAGATTTAATGACCTCCTTCTTTATAAATGCGAGTAAGGCCTGAGTACAAATTCATAGTTCCCTAAATAATGCATTAACAATGTTTGAGAACAAATGTCCTTTCTTCCCTAACAAGCAAAGTTAAAGTAAGATACTTTATAACTCATCAATTGGCATTTTTAAAAAAATATCCGTTATAACTTGAAGCAAAACAGCAAAGTTTTACTAAAACTTTTTGATCTAAAATAGAAAATAAAACAAAAATTCCCAGTATCAGAAAGAATGTAGTGAAACAGAATTGTGCTCACATCGATAATGATAATGTATGAACTGGTACAGCGTTTTAGGATAAGTGTGGCATTATCATCAATAGGCTTAAGCGCATATACCCTATGACTCAACAATGTCACTTTTCAAATTTTGGCATTTAAAAATTTCATATATGAACAAAGATTTTACATCAAGAATGTTTGCCATAACATCATGTACAGGAAAAACTATGGAAAGAATTTAGATGTCCAAAAATAAAGGTTCTGTTGAATAAATGATGGCTTTCATATAATACATTGCCCTGCATTAAAGAATGTGATAGAACATTGTGAACGTACTTAATGCCACTAAATTTTAGATTTAAAATGGCTAAAATGACCAATTTAGTTTTAAACAAAGTTTTAGCATTTTAAAATGTGTATATTTTACCATAATTTTTAAAAATCACCAAAAAAGGGTGCAAACCATATACACAAGAAAAAACAGGATATTATACAGGGCGGCCAAAAGTAGGTTTACAGTTGTAATACAAATACATAATGTAATAATAAATAATACAAGAATGAAATGTTCTGTATGCACAACTGTAAACCTACTTTTGCCCTCTGCTGTATAACCATTCAAAACCATAGCAAGTTGTTTTTTAGATTAATCAGTCTTTTTGAATGAAAACATAAAATATGAAATACAGAAGAAAAATATATATATACTGGAAGTATAGATGGATAGAAAAAGAAACTAAATCACTAGTAGAATTATGAAATGTTTCTGTTTAACTGTTTTCTTATGTAAAAACAATTCTGTATAAACTATATATATGTATACACACACAAATTTATAAAAGGATGTGAAGTGAACAGTCAGAATCAGTAAAGACGTTTTATGTACAAAGTCATCTCTTCCAATTGTTTTGAATTATTAAAATACATTATTTAATCAGAGGTTTTTGTTAAAATTTATTCAACATATACTCTCCCTGTTCTACTGAGTACAAAGCATAGTCGTTCATCATTCTATCAATGTTAAATGCTTACACATTACTGTTCACACGTAAAGAGAATTCATTATTTCTGATGGTTCCATAAGGCCTTTGTTTCATAACCAAAGTGTATGGTCATAATTATCCCTATAATTGATTTGCTTATTTGGGTTTAAAGAGCCAAAAATCAATCAATCAATCAGATCAGTTCAAAGCACTACCTAGAATTCGAAGTGACTCATCACCAGCGGACTCTCAGGAAGACAGCCCTTACATGAAAACATCCAGACACTGCGCACACCAGGCCCTCGTGTCCCGTCCCATCAGGCTAGCACGTGTTAAAAAAGAGCTATGTCGTGCTTTGAAAAGAAATAACGTTGTTGCTTAAACACATATTTATGGCTCAATTTTATAAAGTGCAAAAGAAAAACCAGTGAACCATCCCTCTCTCATCCAGCAGTGGTCACTAAAAATTAAGACAGTGTAAAACTCCAGTTTTGCCAACACACAGCATGTGCTGGAAAGACCTCCAATCTGAGAGGTATACACAGGAATAATTTAACTTTTACAGAAGAGATCTTTTTGCTCAGTGTACATGCCTTTTTCTCAAGAACAATAAAAATAATAATGGTAAGTAGCTATCATTTACTAAGCTCTTCGGTGTGTCGTGAAGTACGACAAATGGCCGACGTGCATCAGCTCCTTGTGGAAACACCTGTGCCAGATGCCTGTACCCTCGTTTTATTGGTGAGGTTCCTCCCCTCAGTTCCGACAGTCAGGACCTGTACTTCCAAGTGCATACCTCCAGTCTGTCTCCTCCGCAGAGTAAGCAGCTCTCTTCCAAGTCTCGTGATCTCCCCCCAAAATTTCAGCTTAATTTGAAAGGTATTTTCTATGGGAATCTAATTCTCACTTTGATATATATTGGTGGAAACTTATCTTTTACTTTGGTGACTTTTTACAGTAGATAGTGTATAGAACATACATTGAAATACACTTTTTAAACTTTCTGTTTTTCACACAATGATTTAGTTTATGTATGCATAAAATGGAGGAAGATAGGACTCTTTTACTGCTTTTTAGTTTTATTTAAGGTGCTATTTTCTAACAGTATTACATAGCAAGTAATAGCATGGAGGTACTGACACTTAGCCAATAAGACCTAATAAAATTTAAAGTAGAAAAGAGTCATTAATAAAGGTTTAGCTGGTAAAGCTAAAAGTGCTAATATTTGCAGTTTTTTTTTAACCCATTGCAATGTAGCTTGTAATTTCGTCCCGGTAATACAATTAATTTAAAATTGCCATTGGCTGTGTTTTCTCTTCTCCGCTGATCTCACTAAAGTCCGCGTTGTGCCGGACATTGCCTGCTGTTGCTGCCCTCTGACTTCTCGATGTTGTCCTTTCACGTATTTCGTGCCCTTCCCAGTGCTCACCTAGTCCTCACGCCGCCTCAGGTCGTTCCGTGCTCTCCCCCTCCCCTGTTCTGTCTAAAAATAGTACTTGTGACTCGTGTTCTGGTTATGTACTTTCAAATGCCTGTATTCCCAATCCTTTGTCATATTGTTTCCTCAGACTCAGTAAATCCAAGCTGGAATTGTTTCACTTAACCATCTATTTCATTCCGTTTGGCCACTAGCCCTAAGAGGAGATATTTTGGTGTTATCTTTAGTTCTTCCTTTTTTAAATAACTTATAAACAGGCTATCACCGCAGATTTATGGCATACATACATTTTTCTCCAATTTCCCTAATGTAATGTTGAGTCTTGTGGTTGGGTTTTTAATAGTATTTAAATAACCGTTATCTCTTAAAATACAGAGGTGGGCTTTATATGTTTGGTTTTGTCTTGTGAGGCAGGAGTGTTGTCTGGCGCTGTTGCCCAGCACATAGAGGTGCTGAATAAATATATGTCTATTTTTTTAATGAACTGCCCAAAGTCTAAAGAAAGAGCTTTGTCAGTTCTAAGTTTTGTGAAATGAGAGCCCATTTGAATGTTAGCTTTTTTTTTTTTTAACCTTTTTTAGGAGATAGTACTTCAGTTCTTATTTGTCGATACTGTTAAAGGAATTCTGCTGGATCTTTTTACACAATTGATTTGATGTATAAGATGGTTTCCCTCTTTATTTTTAGGTTTTGGAAGGAAGGATGTCGTAGAGCATTTACTACAGATGGGTGCTAACGTGCATGCCCGTGATGATGGCGGGCTCATCCCTCTCCATAACGCCTGCTCTTTTGGCCACGCTGAGGTCGTGAGTCTGCTCCTGTGCCAGGGGGCCGATCCGAATGCCAGGGATAACTGGAACTATACTCCTCTGCATGAAGCTGCTATTAAAGGGAAGATCGATGTATGTATTGGTAAGTGTTATTTGAGGATATCTGAATGGTGAGATCAGCCTGACTGTATAAAATCTTAAAGATAAGTTACTATTTTCTCTCGTGTTTTTATTGTGGTGAAGTAGTGTTCCCTTAGAATAATAACCAGAGAGGGTTTCATTACTTCTTATTCTCAGAAGCAATCGTTTTTCCATCAAAAGCGAAATAAAGAGATGGTCATCTAAAGTTGGTTAAGAACAAGATTCATTAACATTAACTCTCCAAATGCAAGTCAAATGCTAACTGGTGTGGAACTGAATTTTGATAGATTACTATTATCAAATTTAGTTAATATACAGTCTCTAAGAGACAGCAAATTTTCCATCCTAGCATCAGTGAGAACCATTATAAAGCACAAAGTCTTACTGAATTGGGTGACATATTTGGAAGCTGAGTTTGATTCAAGGAAAGTTATCTAGTGCTAATGCAAAGCCTTTCTCTTTATGTTGCTAAAATTGAACACCAACTATTTTATTAGGACTGGAAAGCTTTGAGTGAGTAGTTCAAAGCTTAATATTTTCATTATGTGCCACAGTCTAGAGGAAAAGCAATTTCAAACAGAATTGAACTTTTCAACCGTTGTAAGTATTGAGATTATATGAGACTGTTTTAATAAGCATTTCTTTCTCTTTTATGTATCTAAATATACATAAAATTTGGATTTTGCCTTATTGAATAACATTTTTCATTAAAAAAATCTGAAACAAGCATCTAGAGGACAAGCATAGTTTCTCTTGCGTGTATCATCTATTTCTTCAAATTCAACATGGTGGCTGTTGGTTTAGCCCACGGCAAGGTGGTCTCCGTAATTGTCTGCCTGGACGACATCCCGGTCAGTTTAGTTAGTTATCTTTATGATAAAACTCAAGTGTATATGTCATTTTCAAAGATAGAGTGTTGATACCATTAAGGTTTTCTCCCTCTTAATAGCGATTTTTGCAGCCTTTAACATTTCCCAGTTTTTCTTAGATTATTGCAATGCTTCACATACCATTTTTTTTTTATCACATTCTATCGTTATCCTTTGTCACGCCAACATCCATTGGCATGACTGTTTGGATGCCCCGTCCTTTCTGATCATTGCCATCTTCCATTTCAGTGGGTTCTCCCCCCGCTTCCTAAGTCCCTCACTAAAACAGCCAGATCTTGGGCTAAGTCCTTACATAAAATGGCCCTGAAAAGCTTGAAGTGAAGTTATTTGTGGTAAGTTACTGTGTAATAACTATTATGGGACCTGATTTGTATTCTTATCTAATCTTCTAGACTTTCAGCTTCCTTACCTTCATCCCTTCCTTCTTCACCTTGTTACATACGTTGGAGTCTTCTGTCATTAGTCATAGAATTTTATACACGTCTCACCTTCTTGCTCTATTCTCCCTTTTTGTGCTTCAGTGTCCTATTTTTTTATCTCTACCTCTCTGAATTTTTCATTCTATTAGTGCTTTTAATGTCTTATTTAAATTAGCATGCCTCTCCTTTTCCTTCTGATCCCGCTTCCAAAGTATATAATACATATGTTCCTTTTCTCTTGGTCCTGTTGCAATAAAGGACGAGATGTAGGATTTGAATTGTTAAAGGATGGATTCCCACAGTCCTCTAGTCCTGCAACCCATATTGCCCTCCTTCTGTGTAAGTTCTTATTCTGTGTTGTAAAAGTTGAGGGAAGGAGAAGGGCTCCTTTGAAACTATAATCAAAATGTAATTGAGGCTATACCTACTATTATAGTGTGTAACACAGTTATTGTGGGAAACAAGAGTGGTGGTAGACCCTGCTGCACACTTAATTAGCTTTCAGGAACCTATTAATTTTACGTTAGGTGCACAGAAACCTCTGGTAGTTTATGTATCACACTTTCTGAATTCGAGTGTAATCAGGAACCCTGAAATGTTTCTGTTGGGCATAGTTCCGCTTTGGGACAACTGGGCAAAAGAATTGAAAGCCTTGTGCCCCCAACCCCTTTCACTTGAATAATGATTTTGAGAGATTACTATGCAGACTTCATTTTAAAAAGGTTTTTGATTAGATGGTGAAATGCTGGCTTGATTATTTTTAGATTAATCACATCTCTATATAGAGTAGTGACTACATTTGATATTTATAAAGGTAGAGCCAAGCCACACTACCACTGGCAGGGTGGATTGCTGCAAAGCACAGTGCTCTGGACTGGCATCCTGACCCCTCCAACTACCAGCAGTAAGTGAGATCAGGGGCCACTTCCTGAACCTCTGTGTTCCATTGCGTGTGAAATGGGAATACTGTGCACACTTAACACAGTTCTTGGGAGGATCAGCATGCTAATAGAAGTAAAGTACTTAGAGTACCTGGTTTGGTGAACATTAAATAAATATCCATTGCTATTATTACTATTATTATGGCTAAAATCTCAACCTAAATTATTACTGCTGTGTGATACAGACTTCCTAGTTTCTCCTGTTTACCCTTTATTGACATTTTTTAAAAATATCAATTTAAAAGTCTAAGAAGCCATGTTAGTTCATAGATGCTATTTAGTTACCATTGAAAAGAACAAAATATAGCCTGAGATTTTTTTTTTTTAAGATTTTATTTATTTTTAGACAGAAGGGAAGGGAGGGAGTAAGAAAGGGAGAGAAACATCAATGTGCAGTTGCGTCTCACGTGGTGCCCCACTGGGGACCTGGCCTGCAACCCAGGCATGTGCCCTGACTGGGATTCGAACCAGCGACCATTTGGTTTGCAACCTGTGCTCAATCCACTGACTACACCAGCCAGGGCACCTGAGATTATTTTTGAGAAATTTTCTGAATGTTGGAGTTCATTATAGCAAAGTTGATGATGTAATTTTATATTGTATTTAACAAATCTAATTTACTTTAGAAATCAACATTTTCTGCCTTTAGGTTGTATTAATTTCTCTTACTTTGAGATAAAACGTCTTTTCTGAAAATATGTCATGATTTTTTGAGACTCTCTGGGTGTTAGTGCTTTCAAATTCCATTTTAAGCAAATTGTAGCTACATCTTTCACAAAATTATCCGATATAAGATCTGGGAGTCATAATGGACATGTGTTATTATTTTTTCTTTTTTCCCATTTTTAAGTTTGGCTGATTAGTATCCACCTTCTTTGGTAACTTTGGAGATTTGAAATGACAAGCTGTCATTGTGGGGAGGCCTGCCGAAGCCTGTGGACTCAGACCTTCCTCCTTTCTACCCCTGGCAGTCAGGGTGGCCTCGGTTTGGTCAACCACACACACCCCTCCGTAGTGTGGAGTTTTGAGTACAAAGTCTTAGAGATATTAAGGAATCATTCACAGCAGCAGCTTTTTTGCAAACGTGTTGGCAGTGGCCTGCCCATAATGTTCCTGCTAAAATAATGTGTTCCCTTCTCCTTGCTCTATAGCTTTTAATTTATTTTCTGAGATTGGTCCTCCATCCTCCTATCAGTTCTGTTTAGGTAGACACAGTTGGTTTCTGATATTTCCAAATGCATATAACTGATGCAGAGATCTTGAAAAGATAGCTAAGTAGAAGTGCTATTATGGGACCTTTAAACGAATAAAGAAATCTCTCGCATCTTTATGTAAAAATTCCCACTGCCTTCACACTGTTTACGTGTATACCACACTCCCCTCCTCCCTTATACTCTGTGATTCTCCGGGGAGGAGAGGACAGAGCATGCTTTCTTTGGAGACTTCTGGGTTCCTCAGCAGGGGACAGAGAGCTTGCTGGCTTCCATAGCGAACAATCCCAAAGAACAATAGAGATGCTTGGTCTTCTAACACCGGTGGGATTTTTGGTGTTTGGAATACCCCAACATCTAGACTTGAAGTCCAGAAAGCCTAATGCAAATAACAGCCTTGGTGGGCCAGAGAGGAAGATTGAGTAACAATCAGAATACACATCCAGGACTGCTTAAAGGGGTCAAACACCTGAGTGAAAATATCAAAATAAAAAGATCCCTTGGGGAAACTAAAGCTAGTATGGAAGAAACTTCCTGGGGCCAGAAAACATCTGATTGTTTTCTAAAGTAAAAAATTCAATGGGTGAATTAAAGAAAGAACGTTTTAGTAGTCTGCAAAATCATATGCGAGAAATAATTCCCCAGCACAGAGCAACATGTTAGCATATGGGAATCATGAAGGAACAGGTAAGTAAACCTAAGAAATCTGTACCTAAAATTTTTTATTTTAAAACTTTAATGTGTGGATAGGAGTTCCAGAAGGAAAAAATAACTGATGGAAGAGATTAGTGACAGTTAAACAAATGATAAGCAGAGAAAAACCCAGGTCTTCAGATTGAAAGGCTGGTGGAGTTCCATGATGTCTCGATGAGAAGACACTGTAGGAAATGTATGAATGTTCCCTGTAGAAAGAATCAGTTGCCTACCAGAGGGAAAGAAGGAGGTGAAAGACTTTCCATTTACTGTTTTGAAAGCTTGAAGACAGTGGAGTGCCTTCTAAAAGACTCCTGGAAGAAAACCAAAGAGCAGTTCTCCAGCTTATAGGGTATAAGAAAGACTGGATAGAGCCAGTGATGTTATTTCAGGGAGACAAAGTTTCTGCCACTTGCTTTCTTTCTCTTTCCTTTCAGGTAATTCTGGGTTTCCTTTGTCTTCTATGGTGAGACTAAGGGGATCCTTACTTGGGAGCCCAAAATTCAAACTGCTACTTAAAGTCTAACAATTAGAACTTAAAAAAAAAAACAACTTCATTTCCACACTCAATAGCATTATGTCATACTGCTTAGAATCAAAGAGTCCCAAGTCTTTGAGCAAATTACTTGTTCTTTTCTAATTATTAAAATGTGGGTTATAAGTGTACTTCCTGTAGGTGTTAAGAGGATTAGATGAGAGAATGCACGTGAAGCACCTTAGTGGAATTTCTGTGTGGGCAGTGCTACCATAAATTCTTAACCTGCCCTGCTTGTCTGGGGTCTCTTACTTTATAGCACTTATTACCTAGAATTATATATCTGTTTCATTATGTATTCGTTTTCAGTCTGTCGGTACTCTTTCCCACTCTGCCTGAAGAGAAACACAGGACCCCTGCCCACCCGATTTCCAGTGTGTCCCCTGTGTAACGCACACGGGGGTCTGTGCCGGAACCCCTGTGCTTCTGTTCTGCACTTCCCTGATGATCAAGGTGGTCAAGCACCTTTTCATGTCCTTTTTTTGTGGCCATTTATATACATTTTTTTGAGAAATGTCTATTTCTATACTTTGTCAATATTTTAACATTGGATTGTCTTTGTGTTACTGAGTTGTGAAGAGTTTTTAAAAAACTATATTCTAGATATAAGTTTCTTACCAGATAAATGATTTGCAAATATTCTCTCCCATTCTGTATTATCTTATCACTTTCTTGATAATGGTCTTTGAAGAAAAAAGTTTTTAGTTTTGGTAATTTGATTAATAGTATTAAAAAGGCTGCTTTTTCTTTTTTAGTTTTGCTTGGTGTCATCAATTTAAGAATCCATGGCCTGATCCCAGGTTATGAAGATTTAACCCTGTGTTTTTTTTCTAAGAGTTTTATAGTTTTAGCTCTATTTTTAGATCTTTGATCCATGTGTAGTTAATATTGTATATGACGTGAGATAAGGGGTCTAGCTTCATTCTTCTGCATGTGCCTAATCAGGTTTTCCATAGTTCTACATAACATTCCTTTATAATCTTTTTTATTTCCATAAACTTGGTTTTAATGTACTCCTTTCATGTGTGATTCTAGTTATTTGAGTCTTTTTTCCCTCCGGATCTGTTTGAGCTGAAATGTCAGTGTGCATTACTGTGCACATCAGCAGTTCACTCCTGTTCGTTCCTGTATGGTGTTCATACGGCTGTAGCGCGGTTGGTGCACGTCAGGTTGCTTCCAGTTCTGCTGCTGTGAAGGGGGCTTCCGTGAGCACTGG
This sequence comes from Micronycteris hirsuta, assembly GCA_004026765.1. Lineage (NCBI taxonomy): Eukaryota > Metazoa > Chordata > Mammalia > Chiroptera > Phyllostomidae > Micronycteris > Micronycteris hirsuta. Next base: position 96,198 of record PVJI01001973.1, on the reverse strand, counting down.
TTTTTAGGTCTTGGTGTGAGCATACTGTTTCATTTCTCTTGAGCGGATGCCTAAGAGTGCAGTTGCTGAGTAGAATGACACATGTATGTTGAACTTGATGCCGAAGCTCTGATGTTTATGTGGAGCATATTCTTATGTACTCACTGGCTGTTTGTGTATATTCTTTGGGCCGTCTCGGTTCAGATCGGTTGGCCTTCTTTTGGTATTATTGTTGAGTTGAGAGTATGTTGAGTGGGCGCGGGTTTCTGTTAGATGTGTGTATTGGAAACGGTTTCTCCCAGCCTGTGCTTTGACCTTTGTTTTCTTAGGGCTATCTTTAGACAAACAAAGGTTTTTAATTTTGGTGAAATCCAGTCTATCAGTTAAAATACAAATGTGTTTGGTGCTCTGCCATTGGAATAATAAGATCTCTATTAGATCATTATTTTTAGGTTAAAAATAGTTTCTAGTGAAATAAGATTATGGTTTTAATTACATTCAGAAATGCAGGAAAGCAAGTTTTGGTTTAAGGGTCTCTGAAGTACTTTATAACAACTTGTTTAGGATATATTTTTTAATTAAAATGAAAGAATAAGCTACTTTATGATGAAAAGTGGAATATATTGTGTGGCTTATTTTTTAAAATTTAGGAGTGAAAACCAGGTAGACCTTGTTTAATTAGGAAATAATTACCTAAAATGCATAGTTATTTCTAAGATAACGTTATTTGCCCCTCCAGTTTGGAAGGATATTTTAACATTTAGGGAAATAGGTTATTTTTAATGCTTATTACCTGATCATTCCATAAAGGAACACTCATTAATTCCTAATAGTTAGACATTTTTTTTGATTTATGCTTTCCCTTTGCTTTCTGAAATCAAGAAACACAAATATGTTCTTTGACCTATTTCTTCATATCATTGACTTTGGTAGAATTTTCATAGCTTTTCATAGTTCCACAGTATTGAAACAGTCTCTTGAGCCGAGTCCGGTAAATTGTGAACTAGAACATGCTCCAAATCAGTGTCTTGTTATATGCTCCGATAGTATTCTGCTTAGATCTTACTTGTTTCTTTTTGCCTGGTCGATTGTTAGTTCTCTGTGGTAGGGAAGTAACAATAATCTTATTCATTTTTGTATTCTTGTGGTCTCTCACTGATATCTAGTTGTATACTCAAGAAATGTACATGGATTGACAAATTCACAAGATGGAGGCTCAGTTCTGTTTTGTGTGTTTGTTCATTTGTTTGCATTAGTCTGTGTTAGTGTAGATAAGGAAGCTAAGCAATTTTCTGCTTCTTCTTGCTTACGTGATATTCTGAGGTTCTTTTATTTTAAAGTAATATGAATTTGCTGTATGTCCAACACTCCCATATTCATATACAAATATAAAACACATTTTATGGTCAGATATAAATTCTGTTACATTATCTGTCAGTTGTTAATCATTGCTATTCTTCATTAGGATGGATTGTTGAATATTGATTCCAGTCATGCATTGACTTCTGGTTACAATAGATTTTTTAAATTTATTTTTAGAGAGAGGAAGTGAGGAAGTAAGAGAGGGAGAGAAACATCAATGTGCGAATACATACATTGATAGGTTGCCTTTCATGTGCCCCCAACTGGGGACCTGGCCTGCAACCCAGACATGTGTCCTGACTGGGAATCAAACCAGCGACCTCTTGGTTCACTGGCCGGCACTCAGTCCACTGAGCCACACCAGCCAGGGCTACAATGGATTTTTTTAAATAGAATGGACAGTCAAACATTTTTTATTGTTACTTGAAGATTAAACCCATGAGTTGCTCCTGGCAGGAACTGAGGAATTGAGTGAGGTAGGAAGGAAGAAGAGAGAACAAGGTGACGCTTGTAAATTTACTTCAAATTGCTGTGGATAGATGACACCCAATGATTGGCCTGGGAGTGGGGTAGGGGACAGAGGCTGGGGTCATTGCGGGACATTGTGGGGTCATTGTCGCTGGTATACTTTTACCTCCTGTGGTTTTAAATACAGTATAGTGGAGACGAACAATTTTCTGGTTCTGTCTTAACAATATTATTACAAATAATAGATGTTCATGAAGGAAAAATGAGAAAATACAACTGTCACATGTTATATGTCTGTTTAGACATATAGCGTCCTATCTAATTTGATAGCCATTAAATGAAAATCAGTTAAAATTTTTAAAATTAAAAATTTAGTTCTTCAGTAACGCTAGTCACATTCCAAGGGCTTAATAACCATGTATGGCTCTTGGTTATCTTATTACAGAATTTAGATAGAGAAATCTCCATCATTACAGAAAGTCTTGTTACGCCGTGCTATGAGATTCATTGTACCTGTGTATGTAGTCCTTTTTAAAATAAAACTAAGATCATCCCATTCATACTGTTTGTTTCTCATTTTTTCATGTGTTGAGAACATACTTCAGTATGAGTATTTTTCTATCTAATCTCATTTTTGAATGCTGTGAAGAACTACATTAGAAATAACCATTATTTTTTTAATCAGTCACCTACTTTAGGCCATTTAGACTGTTTCCAATATTTTCTTTATTGTTTTATAAACATCACTGTAGGGAATATCTCTTTCATTAAATAAATGTTTAAACCTTAATTAGGATAGATTCTGGAAAGCCACAGCTTCTTAGTCAGAACTAGAGAAATTGCCTCTGTTAGAGAACTTGGCATTTGTAGGAAACCATTCCACTCATCATGGGAAATGTAGCTCAGCGCTCCCTAAAAATCTCCGGAGTGCGTGTCGGCAAGCAGGCCCTACATGCGTGGACGGGTTTTTCCCATGGGTAGAGAAGGCTTACATCTTTCCTAGGGTTAAGCCTTGCTCTTGCTGAAAAACTCTCACCCTGGGTTAAAAGAACAAATGTTGATCCCATAACTCCAAAGTGGTTTCCTGAAACTCTGTGATAAACCTCTCAAGTCCAGCCCAATCCCTTCTGCCTTTCCATTTGCAAATGTCTTTCTTTGATGTCCTCTCCTTTGTGTCTGTCGCCTGATGAGGACCTGTGCATCGTAAATGAAAACCACCCTCCATCTAATGTGCCCAGAAGGACAATAAAAGTCTGTCAAGGCAGGGGTCAGTGTGCTCTCCCCTCTGGAGAGAGTGGCTGAGGCATTCTAAGCCACTCTCGCACCCCCTCGCCCACTCCGGCCTGCTCCTGGGCCCCCCACTCTCTCCAGCCCGCTCCTGGGCCTTTGATCTCCAGCCTGCTCCTGGGCCCCTGCTTTCTGGCCCGCTCCTGGGCCCTCGCTCTCTGGCCCGCTCCTGGGCACTTTCTCTCTGGCCCTCTCTCTGGCTCACAGGGGGTTTCCGTGTAGTCCCCAAGTTTTCTCCCCGCAGAGGAATTATTTATAAATCAGCCATACGGATCCTGCAGAACAGGATGCGTGACAGGCATTAGGACTTTTGATTTCAGGGTTAGGGTCAGGGTCAGGGTCAGGGTTCAGGTTATTTGCTCTGTCACATTATCTATGTGTCATCCATGAATTTGCTAGTTTCAGAAAAGTCATTTCCCATACCTTCCTTACTTTTTGCAAATTTCATTGAAAATTCAGCAGAACCTTGAGAATTTTATTCATTTGCTTTTGTTTCATTATTGTTTCATTTCCCTTTTCCTGCCGCAGTATCTCCCTTTTGCATTTTTAACAGCAGTTTTTCGTGTAAAAACTAAATCGCGATCTTTTTAAAAAGTGTCTCAATGTAGCATTTTCATAAAAAAGTTAGAGTTGGCAAAAATCCATATTGTATCCTTAAAAAAGAGAAGACAAAAGTGACAGTGATTTCTTCCCTCTGAAGTAGCCCCGCTAACACTGAGCACCGTTGTCTCGACAGTATGTGTGCCCATGGACGTCGCTGCTCTCAGGGGGGTTGGAGCATGTGTGCATTTACCTGATAAACTCGGGGCTGCTTGAGTGGGCGTTCTGGGTATGGTGGCAGGTGTATACGTTGAGTTTGTATTTTGTACATTGCATCTTATTAGCATTCCCAGAAAAGCCCTAGTATGAATACCTGTATTGTCCTAAGGTCTTAAGAAATATGTGAAAGGTGCTTAATTTTTTTTAGGGGGGGTCGTGTTAGAAAACAAGAACAAAAAAAAGCACAGTCATTTTTAAAAGTGATAAAAGGCTTTGCTTGTTGCTAAATCTGTTCATTAAAGGGATTATTTCTACATTTGCATTTACTTCTGGGTTATTCATCATGTTTGAGAACAATCTGCAGGTCTCAGGGAGATCCTGGCTTACGTTTGGGGTTGTGTGAACTGGCGCTTGAGGCACATGGCTCCTGCAGCCCAGTCAGTCTGGCTTCCCATGGTTTCACATCGTCTGAAACCCGTTGCTGGTTAGGGCTGCGTCCTTGCTTTGTGCAGGTCTGTGGTCACTGGGATTTCAGAGGCAGGTCCAGGTCGACCAAGACTTACGGGTCCTTCTCACTCCTCCTTGGCTGACCCAAGTAGAAAGTTGTAAAGTATAATAATTGCAATTTTAGGCTTTAAAGAAATGTTATGTACTGTCTTTGTTCTTTGAATTATTGGAATCTGTTATTGTCTTCTTAAAATGGGGTGGGTGTTAGACTTTTTAATCCGTACACAGAATCCAGGATGAAGAAGGTAACGTTGTGAGTTTGTCCTGCCCTCAGACATGACAATACAACTAAGACATCAGTAAAGCCCACTGCATGTCTAAATGTTTATTTTGTATCAAACCTAAAATTTTCAAAATTTGCTGTCACATAAATAATCATGGTTGGCGATAGAGGGAATATATTTTATTTTGCCTCTTTGGGGCACAGTTTTGAGTGTTGGTCTTTTGAAAGAGAGTGTTTAAGCATGAGAATTGAGGGAACAAGAGCAGGGAATATGGACATAGTCTAGTGGGTTGTCATGGATGTTTCCCATGTCATTTCCTGAGTTGTGGCTTCACACTTTCCCACAGAGGGTTGCTCGATGAGAGATTAGGAAGAGGACATCGGTCATAGGAGGTGTAATAAGGTATTTATGACCAATGTGTGCCTTTCAGAATTCACATAGGGGAGAAACTTGAATTTTACAGTTCTGGGGGTGACCTTGGTTTGTACTTGTATAGAATGATAAGATAGAAAGTAAATGAGTGGCTTTAGAATTAAGTATGAATTACATTTTGTGATTTACAAACCAGTCTTGCACAAATGATTTAGTTGCTTTGAACCCCATATCCTCGTTTATAAAGTGAGCATCCTACCTCACTGCATCAGATTGTTATGGGAAGTTAGTAAAATAATAAAGCAGGAAGAGCCCCAGTAAATGCCTGGTTCCTTCCACTCTCGTTTCCCCTGGGCAGCAACAGTAAGGTGTTCTCACAGATCCGTTCCGTGTTCTCACTCAGTGAAAGCCAGATGACTGACCGAGTGGCACTGACCACGTGCATGCTGCTCTTTGTTACCATCGATGCGAATTAGTGTTACATCCTTTGTAATTTTGTAAACTTGAGTTCTGATTTGATGACATGAAATCGGTTGGCCTTTTTTCCCATTGCAATTCGGTGTTTTAACCTAGTCAGTGGAGATCTTACAGATAGGATAATGGAAAATGAATAGTGTAACTTAAACATTTCCCCCACAAATATTTCAGTAGCGGGAGTATGAAGTTCTAGTGATTGGCTGTGGCTGAGTATAGTGTCTGAAAGTGAAGAGGTATGAATAATGATTGTCTTTTACAGCAAATTAATTATGAGCAAATAGTTCTCCAGGCTGCCAGAGGGCATGTATGTATCATAGTTGCTGTTTCTGAAAACTGTAACGCACTGGGAATGAGAGACGTGAAAGCTGAGGAGGAATTATGTTAAAAGAAAAAGGCGACTTTTTCTCCTCAACATGGGGGAAAGGAGCTGAGGTGGGATATAAAAAAATGTGATTGAATACTGTCGTTAAGAATAGTTGCTAATAGGATAATTTATTGAATCCAAAGAAAAACAAAACTAAATTTTAAAAAATAATTTGGTAAATTTCCCAAAGAATGAAACTTTAAGAGATATTCTTTGTCTCCTTCAGATTAAAAGTATAATTTGTTTGTGTGGTATAAAAGTAAGACTCAACTTATGTTTTTATTTTTTTCTTTTCTTTTCTATGTAGATAACCAGTTGTTTCAGCATGATTTGATGAAAAGGCTATTTTTTCTACCATTGAATTACGTTGCCTCTTTTGCCAAAAAATCTGTTGGCCATACCTGTGTTGGTCTATTTTCTGTTCCATTGCTCTAAATATCTATTCTTATTACAATTCTACACTTTCAATTACTGTAGCTTTATAATAAATCTTAAGTAGCATGATTCCTTCAACTTTCCAGGTCAAGAATTCCCCCTTGGTTCTTAAAATATTTCTCTCTGTTACTTCTTCAGGTTCTTTAATTATTTGAACTTATTTATAATAGTTGCTTTAAAGTTTTTGTCTCGTAAGTCCAACATCTGCGCCATCTTGGGTATGATTTGTTTCTACTGCTTTTTGTTGTTCTGGACCGTGGGTCACATTTCCCTTTTCTTTATATGTCTAGTAATTTTGCATTTAATAGATATTGTAGAGACTTTTTACTTCCTTCTTCTGAAAAATATTTATTCTCGTTTTAGCAGAGTTCAACTGTTGGCAAATCACCCTGAGCTTCTGGAGGTTTGGTTTTATGCTTCATCGGCATTTTGTGGAAAGCCCAAGACGTTGCCCAAATTTCCGTAACATAGTGATCCCTTGATATTTTGCTTTAAAAATCATCTTATTTGCTAAAATATCTGTAGAACTGGGTCCTTTGTGTGATTCAGTTTTTAAAACCCAGTCAAAAGAATTATGTCTATGCTCTTAACGGGTGAGATGACTTTGAAATACTTGGAAAACATTTTAACATAAATATAGCTTCTTTTAAAATTGTTCATTGTGAGGAAGAGTTTTAGACCATTAATGTAGCTCTAAAATTCACATAACAAAGAATTGACAATATTTTAAAGTGAAGACTATACTAAAAACCCATTTTGATAATTTACCTAATAGACTTGCTACATTTTCAGTTTGGGAAGTTCACATTGTTTTTATTCTATGTTATTAAATCAGTAAAAATCAGTAGTAATGTTCCTATAAGTTAAGTGTATTTTATCATATTGCACTTTGGATATTTCCAGGAATTTAACCGGATGAAGCTTTGCATATGTAAAAGTATGAATTAAAATGATGTGAATGCTTAAATTGAATAGTTTTGAGGAATTAAACGAAACCGTTTTAGTGTCTGCGGCATTGGTCGCAGGCTGAAGAAGGGCATGCTTTCTGACTCCGGCTCGCTGGAGCTAAACCTTGGCACCAGAAATGGGAGAATCACATGGCCTTCTTGCCATAGCTGTTTTGAGAATGACATTTTGAATATTGTTATCCTACCTTAGTTTTAACAATCTATTTTTATACCAGCTGCTATATTTTCTCTGTCCTTCTCACATCAAAAGGAGAGAAGTGGATGTGAGCTGCACCAGTAGAACAACTGGGTATAGCCAGGTTGTCTGAGATTGGAGGTCTGATAATCACCTAGTTGTGCAAGGGGAGAGTGCAAGGAGAGTGCGAATGCCCACAGTGGTCGCGAATTTATGTGCTGAGTCTCACCCGAATCTGAATTTCCTTATTTTTCTTTCAGACCTTGGTCTGTGTGTTGTTGTTATGTTTTGGGAATTTTGCTTCCGACATTTGTGCTGCTTTAAAAGAAGAATCTCTTTTATATTAGGGTGTTGTCAGTGTATATTGAAAAGATGAATTTCTAATCATGTGATGTATTAGTAGTCACATTTTATTATTCCCTTCAGTAGTTAAGAACTTTGAAAGCACGTACTGAAGCATCCAGAAAAAAAGAGTCCTACGTGCCACCACTTCAAGGACATACTGACGTTCTTGAAAGCCATTGTTGTTACCTTTGCCTCACGTAGGTGCTACTCTTCTGGTGTTAGAAGGTACCCTCGTGTGCCTGGACCAGCTCCTTCCCTTCTGAGGTCTGGGAACCGAGGCCCAGAGAATTTTACCGGTCAAGCTTCTCCCTCCGGCCGTCTGTGGTAGAGAACCAGTTTTTTCCTACTCAATTCATGACAGGCCATTTTGAAAACTGTAATAAAAATTAAGTACAAGAAAAAGTAATTTTAAAATGACATGCATAGTTCTAAATGCTTCCTCTTAATTTCTGTGCTTATCTCAGTGTAGATGGGCTACAGAGTGTTCTGGGACTGGGACAGTCCATAGACTTGGTACATCGCTGCCCACGGCCGGGCTTGGCAAATTATGGTCCATGGGCCAGATCGGACCCATCACTTGTTTTTTTGATGTCCTGCAAGCTAAGAATTGTTTTTACATTTTTAAATGATTTTTTAAAATTCACAATAATAATGTTTTGTGACACATAAAAATTATATAAAACTCACGTTTCAATGTGTTTAAATAAAATTTGTTTGGAACACTGCCACATACATTCTTTTAAGTATTGTCTGTGGCTGCTTTTTCCCTGTAATGTTGGGGTCGAGGCAGGGATGAGTCCTCGGGGTGAGACCACATGGTCAGCAGGGCCTGGTGTATTTCCTGTCTGATCCTTTACAGGAAGTGGGAAGATCTGAAGGTCCGGCTTCGGGATAAAATTAGTAGTTAGTGGTAGAGTTGAGAGTACAAACAGGGTCTACCTTTTTAATAATGTGTTTTAAAAATTACTCTGATCTGATACATATTTTGCCACTTTTGTTCTTATTTGATCCTGTTAGTAATATTCTTTTATAAAAGTTAGATAAGTTTAGATCCCTCTGGTCTAGTTTAGGTAACTTTCTTGCTCCTAAAACTCAGCTCTATTTTGAGGGTGTTTTTTTTTTTTTTTTTAAACTCATACCTGGTGAATTAAAAATTGATAAACATTTCCTAACATGCATTTTATTATCAGCATCTGGTCCAGAAAGTTCATCTTCTTCCCTGTCGTCACATTACTCTGCAGTGGGTGTTTCTGTGTGTTCAGGTCCAGTGAAGGAGTTAGGTACGACTCAGAAAGGTTTAGAAAACAGATTATTTCTAGTCAAAAAATGTTTCTTTAAAAACCACCTAAGTAAAGAAACTGCAACTAAACTTTAATGGCAGATTTCTGTTGCAAAATAGCAGACATAGTAGGTGCAGTACTGGTTACAACAAAAAAAGATTGAGGTTTTAAGTGACTTTTGGAGGAACGAGAGGCTCTAAGTGCTTTGCCTCTACCACTCATTAAGCTGCAGAATAAAAGCTCCCATCATATTATTGTGAAGCCTTGGTAAATGAACATACTGCTTTTTTTCCTGATATGCAGTGAAAAACTCTGTTTTTCATGGTCGCAGTTAATTCTTTGTTTTCCTGCCTTTGTATGTGATCTCTCAGCAATATATTGCTATAAAGATACAGCAATAGCTGTCAGCTCTACATTTGATACATGAGTCTGCTTCATGATACGGACCCTTTAAAAGCCAAATCTTCAGGTTAGGATTTCTTCCTGGAGTAAAAAAAAAATATTGCTGTGAAAGCTTATTCATTATAATGAAAGAATAAATACAGTTTGGTATTGTGGCACTTGCTATTTTTATTCTTGCTGTACTTTACTCCACTTACTCTTGAGTCAGTTGATAAACATCTGTAAAATAATTATGTCTTGCTTAATTAAGAATAAAATAATATAGAAAGTTTTGGCAAAATCTCACCATATCTTTTCAAACCATGGCTAATTTTTGTCATCTTAAATCTGAGAGTTCAGTGATTTAATGCAAGAGCTGGTGATCAACAGTGCCCTGTAGCTGTATCCTAATTCTAGGTAGGGCTGCTCTTTTGTACGTTATAACAAACCCATTGACTAGGTGGCTTATGCATTAAAGAAAGAGGGAGAGCTTCATAAACAGCAGGACATATGAGGATTGTCTTCCAAATATTCCAAAAGAATGTATGCACTTCAGCATGGAACTGTTAATGAATGAAAATTTGGGACTCATGAGCAGGTATTTGTAGACATTGTATAACATATTTTTAAATACTTACTTGAATTAAGTTTCTGCTTTGTTTTAAATTTATGTCCTGTTCTCTTCAGGAGTACACAAAATCTTAACTATTTGAACTATTAGAATAGCTTGTGATTGACCTTTGCTTACTTGAACTAGTTTTTTTATTGTTGTTCAAGCACAGTTGTCTCCGTTTTTCCCCCATCCGTGCCCCCCACCCCAGCCATCCCCACCTCCCACCCTCGATCCTACCCCTCTTTGGCTTTGTCCGTGTGTCCTTTATGAACTAGCCTTTAATATATTCACTAGTTTACCCGTTGGCTGGGTAGTGTTACTACCACACCGGTCATCTCCCCCCTCCCCCATACCAGGATGTAGTTGAGAAATGTTTTAGATTGATCTATTATTATACCTGGATTTTACTTCAGCATTGATCGTCTTTAGGGACCCCTCATATCTAAAAATTCTCTATCCCTACTTTCTACCCAACATAGCATGCTCAACATTTATTCCTTAGCGTACATTATAGTGGTTGAGTTTCTGTTTCTGAGCATTTTTGATGGAGAGAATTATTGTAGGAGGCAGTTCTTTGCAGCTCGACTGCGGGGGACCCGAGTTGCATGCATTGCTGTGTCTGTGAGACTTCCTGGAAGCAAGCCAGTATGTTAGGGTGAGAGATTTATATGTAAGCGGTGAGCCACTAAAAGGCTTGCACAGTATTACAACTCTCCTTAGGAGAGGAAGTGTTAGGAAATTCAGCTGGAAAGCAGCAGCAGCAGCAACAAGCAGCCACAGTGGTAGTAAAGATAGGGCCGGTTCACGGTTAGCCGGTTAGCGGTCTGCACAGTGCCAGGCTGTGAGCACACAGCCTCCCGTCCTGCTGCCTGAAGGCAGCAAAGCCAAACTGTCTGTTGCAAGATTTTCCTGGTTTCATGTTTATGATGTTCAGTCATGTGATAATACTGTACCATAAGTTGCCAACTTTGCTGTACTCTAGAGAGGATCCTTTGCTGCAGTGCTTTTTTTCCCGTTCTTTCTCTTTCTTTCTCCTTTTTTTTTTCTTAAAAGAGAAAAACATTGTGCAATGTATGTGTATGCCTACACCATGCCGAGACGACACTTCCCAGTAAATAATCTTTGTGTCCCTGAGGTAAGATACTGTTTCTGCTTTCCCTGCACAGTGCTGCTGCAGCACGGAGCTGATCCAAACATTCGGAACACTGATGGGAAGTCAGCCCTGGACCTGGCAGATCCTTCCGCAAAAGCTGTGCTTACAGGTAAGCAAACGGAGAGCTACTACGTTATTTTATCTATGGCACTACTGGCTTGATTTTAGAAAATCCTTATGCACTGAATTTCATTTGGTTCTATTGATTAAGCTCAACGAATATATATGCCATTATCTCTACTTCATAATTGATTTGATACGTTTGTTAACAGTGTCATTAATTCTATGCTTGCTCGTATAAGCATTAAGTAATAAGATTGTTTACTTAGAATTTCTGAGAATTATAGCATTAAATGTCAGTATACATTATTCACTCATGTTTTAGTCATTTTTTATGGTTTAGATCATAATTTTCTTGTACCTCACCTTCTCGGTTCTTTTGAAGACCTTCACTGTGGAGCAAGCAAGGACATTCGGATTACTTTATAAAAGTAGTTTTGATCGGAAAGGCAACCTGCTGCCGTATTACTCAGATCAATAGTTAAATAAAATATGATGCTGCTCTTTCCTTGCCACACCATTTCTATTTCTAACATATCTTCTCACTTTACCATGTTACCTAAGTACTTTTTAACTGAGGCAGTGTATTACCTTTTTACTTCAGGTAATGAAAATTTTTGCCTTAAGTATTGTTTTTATTAAGACAAATGTCAAGAACCAGCAAAGAGGAAATGATCTCCCATAATAGTATAGAAAATAATGCTGTTGGTGATATGGTATTGAAAACTGTTTTCATTGATCTTCATTCTCAGAATGCTGCATTGGATCTATTTTTGTTTTTGTTCTTAGCATCTGAGTTCTGCTGCCTTTGCCTCCTTTTACTTAACTGACCTTTGTGATTCGGAGCCCTTTGCCACTGCAGTGCTAGGGGTATTGTTTTAAGTGCGTGCGTGCAAGTAAATGACTGAACTTCCTTTCAATATGCCCATGTTTGAAGGAAATAAATCTTTTGTTCACTTTTAAGTTTAGTGCCCATGCTGTGCATTTTTAACAAAGATTGTGAGGTGAATGGAAAACATTTATATACAGAAAGGTTTTAAGATATGCAGGATTCTGGTTAATTACTCTGTATAGAAAGACAACTTCCTTCCTGCCATGTTAATATCATCTCTGCTAAATCAGAGTAGTGCGATTTCTCTCAATTAAAAGGTTTGGTGGTTGGGATGCTGACTCAAGATCACATACACTAGGAGAATAAAGCTGTTTTAAAGCAGTGTAGATGAGAAGAAATTTAAACATAAGCATAAAATTCTAAATAATGAAATTGAAATACATAGCCTCAGGCCTGCCCAGGCTCTGCAGCTTTTACATGTCATCTTGTAACTAAGCCCTGGGCGGCAGCAGCCTTGGATGGGTCCCCAACGAAAGGAGAACTGTGGCTCTCAGCGACAGAGGTGGAGTATAAATACTGACCCACACCGGCTCTCTGTCTACCTGTCCTCCCTCCGACCTTTCCTTCCCCTCAGCCCTCAGCCCCTGCCTTGTCCATTTGTGAGATTCGTTTAATGCAGCACTGCTTTTAGATCCACCTGCATTTTTCTTAAAGGCAGAGTTTTAACTGTGAGTTAATTGAAAACAAGAAGCTACCTCCTAGTTTGGAATGGACTTAGGGGATGTGATATTGGCTGTTGTTGGTTTGGGACAGAGTAGGGGCACAGCAGCTCTGGAGGCTGGAGATTCCTGGAGAACAGATACCATGTCTGTGTGTTAAACCTCACTTGAGAAGCGTCTAACACTGTACCTTGCTTAGATAAGGAAGATATAATTCTTCTTGGTCATAGTATTGTTCATTAATTATTCTTTTCAAGAATATTTACTGTTTTTGGATATGGCATACAGCTTTTCAGTTATGATTTAAAAGAAAAGCATTCTAGAACATGCTGGCAATAGTAGTTAACTTTGTGGAAAATATAAGCCACTGATATTTATACATTTGTGTTATATAATGCAGTGAAATAACATGTAAGTGAAACATATTTCCAAATGTTTTTCTGCCCATTGCAGGTTCTCTTCTAAGCAATTCTTTGGAATTATAGTGGAAGTATTTTTTTCTGAAGCTAAATTTAGAAGATTAAGCATTGATAAAAAGGGAATGTTTTGAAAGGAATGACTTAAGAGTTATTAGAGATCATTCTGGGTGATATGTCATTATTTTTATGGCAGATACAATTGTAGTACCATTACCTTGAGATTGAAGGTAATGGTTCTTAATTTTTTTCCTTTTCGGGAATATATTTTCTAAAGATGACTTTAAAGTATTTTTTTTTTTACATATTACTACTGTGCATAAGCCAAAACTATGTAAAGGTATATATATTTGTTAAAGGAAGTTAGCTAAGTGAAAATCTCTTTTTACAGAATATTTTAAATTATGTAATTGAGTAATACCCTCTTCTGCATAAAGAATGCATGGATTTTTATAAAACTGTACTAAACAACTCTTACAGTTAAGGCACCCTAGCAAACAGCCATTTGCTTTGGAGAGTCCATCTAGGTGTTTGGAAGAGAATAATTAATTGGAGAGATTTATGAAACTCTCTACTGGATTGTTATGTTGAGTGAATGACGTGCTTGGAAGAAATCTTGAGGGGTTTTTTGTTATTGTTTGATTGATTTCTTTGTTGTTATTAACAACTCTGAAGTTCTGGGAAGTCAACTGAAGGACTTAGAGGTGCTTTTGATTGTTTTTTAGGCAGCAAGGGCATAAAAAGTCTAAAATAGCTTATGTAAACTTTATTGAAGAACAGCTTTGGTGTGTTATAATTATGGCTTTGAGTATTTATTTTGGCCTCCCCCCTCCCAGTTATAATAAATTATACTTATTGTGGAAATTAAGGAAAATATGAAAAGTAAAAAATTATTTGTAACTACCACCTAGAGAGAACATTTCGGTACGGTTTATTTATCATTTTCTGAGCACACACACCCTGCATTCTTTTTTCTCTTTATTGAAATCAACCTTGTGTGTTGCATGTCGCTTAATAATCTTTTTAATTTTTTTTTAAAAAAGATTTTATTTACTTTTAGAGAGAGGGGAAGGGAAGGAGAAGGATAGGGAGAGAAACATTGACATGTGAGAGAACCATTGCGCACATCCCAAATGGGGACTGGCCTGCAACACAGGCGTGTTCCCTGACGGGGAAGCGAACTGGCAACCTTTCACTCTATGGGACAGTGCCCAGCCAACTAAGCCACACTGGTCAGGACCTTTTTAATTTTTTAAATCCTCATCCAAGGGCACGATTACTGATTTTAGAGAGAGGGGAAAGGAGAAAGGAGGGAGGGAGAAAAACAGCAATGTGAGAGAGAAACGTCAATCCATTGCCTCTCGTAGGCGCCCTGACCAGGGAAGGACTGAACTCCCAACCTCGGTATGTGTCCTGACCAGGACTTGAACCTGTGTCCTTTTGGTTTATAGGATGACACTCTAACCAACTGAGCTACACCAGCCAAGGCCTTAATAATCTTTTTTTAAAAATAGTTACATGTATATTCTTAAAAGGCATTAAGTATTCTTCTGCAACCTGAATGTATTATGTCTTTAATAATATCCTTCTGTGGGTATATTTTAGGCTTTTTTAGCCAATCCTCTAGTGTTTACCATTAAGGTAGGTTGTTTTCTTCTTTGTGAATTTGTCATTTTATCACTTCCATGGGAATTGTACTTCTTTACCATATTCAGTCTTAGCATCCACACGTTACATCTCCATTCCTGGCTGGCATGTGTAAGGATTTGGAGAACGAGGCGCTTCCCTTTGTAGGGGCTGCAGTGCTGTGGTGTTATTTTGGGAGAGCCACGCTGCAGTTACAGGTGTTGACGAAGGGGATGCTCGTTGAAGAGGGCGAGGATGTAGAGGTGTTCGATCATCGGCTGAGGGCACAGTGGTAGGTGGGATCAGAAGAGGTGACAATAGATGGAGGAGAGATGACCAAAGCAGAACCAAGGATGACAGGGACATAAACTGGGCGAGTTTACGTGGTCCCAAGGTTGTCATGATAATTGATCCCAGCAGTTTAATGGATTTGGGGGTACAGGAGTATAGAAGAAGGGTATATTTCCACGAATGTGTTTCAAGAGTAAACTTAATCTGGTTTCAGTGCACATCTGAGGAAATCCTAATCTATGATTGATGGGCTGGCTCCTGGACTTTCCAGAAAGAATCAGCTGTGACTCAGGCTAAAAGGCATTGTTGAGAGGCCTGGTGCGTGCTTGCCGAGCCTTCTGTGTTAAATCAACAAGATATATCTGGAATCCTGCCTTGTGTTTTCTTCTCCAGTGCTTCCTCCTGCTTTCCAGGTAAAACCAAAGCCTTCAACGTGATCAGACTTAAGTGATCGGACCCTGTCTGTGTACGTTTGACTACTAGGTTGTGCTCAAGCCAAAGTCGGATTTCTTTCTATTCCTTTTACACGTTGCATCTAACCTGCCAGTAATTTTGGCCTACCATACTTTGAGATCCCCACTCCCGCTATTTCTTACCAGCTTCACTGCTTTGGCCCTAGTATACACCTTCATCGTGGTGGGGTTTTTATGTATTTACTTTTATTTTTTAGAGAGGGAGGAAGAGAGCAATAGAGAGAAACATCAGTGTGTTACTCCATTTATTTATGCGTCCATTGGTTGCTTCTTCCATGTGCTCTGACTGAGGATTAAACCTACACCCTTGGTGTTTGGGATGAGCTGCTGGGCGAGGGCCATCTTTCTTTCATGATAGCAGTCACCTCGTAATGGGTCTCTGTGCCTCCAGGTACACTTCCCTCAGTTCTCACTGTAGCTGAAGCGGTCTTTCTAAAGTGTAATCTGCCCTGTGATTAGAAAACTCTTTAATATTCGCCTTACCCCTGAATAAAATCCGAACTCTTTAACCAGACCCTACCTTGTGGTGCCTGCTTTATACATATCTGCTCTTCTCTTCTACTGCATTTGTCCTTGATTTCTTTGCTTCAGCTACAGTGCTTGCTGTTCCTCAAACAGAGAGCCCGTGTCTGTGTCTAGATGAACACGTGCTATTTACTGAAACCGGACACTGCCCCAGAGCTTCACGTGATTTATCAGTTTAATCTCCACTCAAAGACTTGCTCCCCAGAGATGTCTCTTGTCCTCAGTCCCATTAGTTCACTTTATTTTTCCTTGGGTTTATTGATATCTGAAATGGTATCATTTTTTTATTTTTGTTTGTTTGTCCCAATAGAATGAAGGCTCCACAAGTACTTGGACTTTTATCTGTCTTGCTTACTTCGTTGTGCCCAGACCTTAGACGAGTACATAAATGATCAAGTAAACAAATACATCTCGGGTCTGATCACTGCTAACAAAGCACCATGTTTTCCAGGTCCTTCCTACAAATACTAATAGCCAGTAATTTTTTGACATCTCATGCCATATTGTAATAGTCTGTTAAGTTTTCTACTTTCTAAAAACTGTTTTGAATTGCTGATAGTCATGTACACCTCTTAAAACAGTGCATTAAAAACATTTTTTTAATTGGTATGATGGGTGAGGTATGTACTGAGCCTTTTATCGACAGATTTCTTGGGTAGTTCCTTTGAGAACATGTCAATTCTGAAAAGACCACACTTCCTGCAGCTGTGGACTTCCGAATCTCAAACCAGGACCTATTTTTACTCTCCTCTTGATGTCATTCTTTTAATGCATTGGCTTGCACATTGGCTATATACTACAGTGTAGCACATTGCATATCATATCTAGTACATTTTTTCTATCAGTCTACATGGTTAAAGACAGATTTCTCATATTCTTAATTTGAACTTTAAGAATTATTTTGTAAGTTATTAGGAAGCCTAATAGTATAACATTCTTCCTAGAAAATAAACCATAAGAGAAAATACCTTAGTTTTTAAGAAAAGCTATATGTTTATTCATCTCAATTTCATTATTTTTATGATAGATGAATTCCTGATTTTAAAAATATTCCCTTTAGTATTAGAGCAAGAAAGGTAAGACTTGTGATTGCAAGAAAATGGTGTGGATTCTCTTTTTAAAGACAGGTTGAAAATGTTAATCCCTCAACTAATTTTTAAGAAAATTTTATTAATGGTTTGATCTGTCTATAATTTTGGATATGAATAGAAAAAGTATTTTGTTATTAAAAGTTATTGAAACAATTTTTAACCCTTAAAATATGAAGATAATTTAGAAGAGGAATAAAGAACTAGTACCTTTTTTATTTTTTTAAGATTTTATTTATTTACTTTCTGAGAGAGGGGAAGGGGGGGAGAAAGAGAGGGAGAGAAACATCAATGTGTGAGAGATACATCAATCAGTTCTCTCTTGCAGGCCCCCAAGCACGTACCCTAACTGGGAATCGAACCAGCAACCTTTCAGTTTCCAGGCTGTCGCTCAATCCACTGAGCCATACCAGCCCGGGCTGATGTTGTACCTTTTCTAAAGACCCATCTCTAACTGTTCACATTGATTTAAATTTTAAAGTGTTATTTGCATTTTGAATAAACAGATTAAAGGATACTTGACGCTAGTTAATTTCTTCTTTTTAGCACCTACTTAATTTGTTTAGTAGTTATTATTGAATTGTTTTTTAGATAATACAGCAAGTTAAGCTTTCTTTTAGAAGTCAGCTTTATGTAAAATATAGCAGCAATATTAATAATAATAATAACAACAGACAACAACTGAATGCTTCTGTGAGCCAAGCACTGTTCTCAGGGTGTTGAATCCTCACAAGAACACTAGGAGGTAGATACTGTCATTGTACCATTTTTGCAGATGCAGATGTGACGTTACTTTTACAAAATCACAGTCATTAAAAGAAATTACTGGGATTTGAACTCAAGCAGTTTGGTCTCAGGATCAGTGTTCTGACAGATACAGAATCAGACTTCTTACTCGTTTATTTAGAAAGATGTAGTGTGACACACGTTTAAAACATTGGACCAACATGTAAGCTAGGGGTGTAAGTCCCACCTGTTCATACAGTGTTCTGTTAGTTTCCTGGCTTAAAAGGTTGCTCCTTAAAAACAGTAGAAAATTTAACTGATTAATATTGCCTGTAGAATTTATCATCATATTATTATAATACAATTAATTAATTGGGTAATAAATTGATTTATCCAACTTTATAAATGTTATTCTTATGTCTTTACTCTTGTCAGTAGGCTCGAATGACATTCATTTGAAAAATTAATAAAAAATATTTAGAATCTATAAGCAAAAATGTAATATTCAATGTTTGAACTATTCATAGGTAAGAGGCAGCTCAATAATGTCTTACATGAGTTATAGGCAGAGAGAGAGAGAGAGATAGATTTACACCGTATTTTGCCATGTATAATGCACAGTTTTGCCCAAAGTTTTGAGGGAAGAATAAGGATGCTTATCTTACATGGGAAGTACTAATTCTGTATCTATAAACATATATAGAAATGGTTTTAATTCTTTTATTTATGCTTATGCTTAAAGGTATAACTATAAAAAAACAATAATAATATCTGTATGCAAAATAATATCCTGGAATATGATAATCAGTTTTGTTTCTTAATATTAATTAATTAATTAAAAAATTAAAATGGAAGATTTTTTTCCTGAAAGTTTGGACTAAAAATGTGGGTGTGCAATTTACACGGGAGTGCATTATGCACAGCAAAATATGGTGTATATGTATGTATGGAGTGGTACGGAATGGAAATGCTTTCTGTTTAGATAACCTACCACTCTATTTCAAATCTTCCCCTCAACCCTTTTGTATAATTAAAACCAGCAGGCTCACATCATTAAAACCAGCATGATCTTTCAACTCACCAAAAACGACATTTTTGTGAAGCATAATAACTTACTGGTGTATACCCTGAGAGCAGCTGTCGCTTTTCCCTATCAGCTGTAGCAATCTTTTAGCGCATCCATTACAGTTTGTATGACAGCTTTACCTACAACCAAATAGCTATTTTAAAGGGATTTTTAAATTTTTCTAATAAAAATTAATATTTGCTTTCTTAAAATAGCAGATGTGATATTAGAGTTCAATAATGATTTGATATTTTAAGGGTTAATAGCTCTATTCAAAATTTTTATTAAAACTTTTTTTGCCATACCCGTATATTTACATTCAGTTTTAAGAAATAATACAAAGAGAGTCTCCTGTACCTTCTCTGTATTATTTTCCCTTAGTGATAACATCTTACAAAACTATAATATGGTATCACAACCAGGATATTGACATTAATACAACCAAGGTACCAAACATTTCCATCCAAATATTATTCTGTAGTTTTTCCTACTTTCATCTATTTTGGTGTTAGAGTAACACTGGCTTCATAGAGTGACTTAGGAAGTGTCCCATCTTTTATTTTCTGGAAGAGATTATTTTTTTCTTAAATCTTTTATCAAATTCACAGTGAACACATCTGGGCACTTTCTTTTTTAGGAAGGTTATTCTTCATTCAATTTGTTTATAGATATAGAGCTAATTAGGTTACATGTTTCTCCTTGTGTGAGTTTTGGTAGTTTATGTCTTTAAGGATTAGGTCAATTTCATGTAAGTTGTCCAGTTTCTGTATGTAGAGTTGTTAGTCTTCCTTTGTTAGACAGCTTTGGATGTCTGTAGGATCTGTAGTGATGTGGCCCCTATTTCCTTATTAATAATTGGTAATTTGTGTTTTCTCTTCTTTGTTATGTGTTGCCTATAAGTTTGTTGATTTTATCAATTTTTTTCAAAGAATTCTTTATTTCATTGTTTTCTGTTTTCAATTTTATTGATTTCTGTTTTTATGTTTGTTATCATCTGCTTACGTTGCTTCACTCTTTTTCTACGTTCTTGAGGTGGTAGCTTAGAATATTGATTGCAATTTTTTGTTTTCTAAACATAAACATAAAATATATATGTCTAGTGTTATAAATGTCCCTTTTAGTACTAATTTAATTGTATTCCACAAATTTTGTTATGTTCTATATTTATTTTCATTCAGTTCAATGTATTCTTTTTATCAATTCTCTGAGGCTTCCTTTTTATCCAATGGATTATTTAGTAGAAGTATGTCATTCAAATTCTGTGTTTGGAGACTTTTCTGATACATTTTGTTACATTTTTGATACTGCTTTCTAGTTTGGTTTCATTGTGGTTGGACGGCAGTCTTAATGTTTTCGGTCCTTTTCAATAAAAACAAAATTTTTATTTCCCAGAATGGGTTCTATTTAGTATGTCCAAATGAAACGAATGTATTTGTGGGCGTCATTGGATGGAGTGTTCCGTAGTGTCTATTAGATCTTGCTGGTGGATGGTGTGGTGGAGTTCTGCTGCATCCTTGCTGACTTTCCCCACAAGGCCTTCACTGAGACCGTGGGATGGGAAGATGCCCGACCTCCTCACCATTGGGCTGTAGTAAAAGGCGGTCTCAGTCCATGGTCTGACATTGTGGTAAGGAAGGGCTAATTTTTACCTGGCAGGATAAAAGTTCCTTCTCCCAGTGAATTTGCAGATCAGGGCTCATCGCTAGACCTTCACTTCATGGATGGAGGTAGGGTCACAGATTTTTTTATTTTCATTTTTGGGGTTTTCATAGTATTGGACTGGAATAAACTAGTTATCATGTACAGGTTTTCTGTCTTGCTAGGCTGTCCGTTTCCTGTTCCTTTGTCTAGAGAGCAGGGTTGTTGTTGCTTTATTATTATTGTTATCATCCCTAGAGTTCAGAGGATAAGTGTGCTCTCCTGGTCAGACAGCCTTTGAATGGGAAGCCCAAATTAACTAACACTGTACTCCCTTTGGATAAGCCTGTTTCTCAGCCTTATACAAGCCCTCACCATTTGTAAATGCAAGGGCAGGAGGGAGCTGTTGGAATGACACTTGTTCAGAAGCGTTCAGTCTTGGGTGAGGTGCAGTGAGAGAATGAGAGTGTGAGACTCTCAGGGGCAGAATTAATATCTGTCTTTTTTTATGGGAACACCGAGTATGTGATTCAGAATTGTGGCAGGTGGGGCCACCACATTTGCCTTTGGTCATAGTACCAGCTGGAAGAATAGGCCATGATCGGAACTTCTTAGAATGTGGGAAGCAGTGGTAAATTCAGTAGTATGGCCAAAACCAAAATGTACCCAAACAAACGTACCACTCTATACATATTAATAACTGAGACAGATCTACTCATTCAAACACACAATTGTGCCAGACAAGCACCATTTTTAAAAAAGCAAATACTATAGACAAACAGACCATTTCAAACCCACTGAACCCTCTGGACACAAATTATAGACACGCGGTGCGTCACACTTCAGACACAGTCACTTGTCACACACTGGCAAGCTCAACATACAGGCAATTTGAGGCACAGTGGTAGCTCTTTGGGCATCTTGATGTTCTTGCCCAGAGAAGTCAAGCATGTACTAGGAATCAGTGCCCCCTTCAACTTAGCTCAGGAAGAAGGGAACCGCACTGGAATTTCTTTGAGCCCATATCAGACCATTTTATAAATTCTTCATTTTTGAAGCCTGTAGCAGGCATTATTTCCCCTGAAGTGGGTGGGTGGATCGTAACATTGGAGAGCCATTCTAATTGATATCCACGGGTTCCATGAATGGCTCGAGTTCCCTCCTAGACTCGGGAGATTTGCAGAATGGGGAGCGACGAGGGAACAGGTCTCTGGATCATGCCCCCATCCCCAGAACTGGCTCTAGATGAGCTCCTCCTTGAATTTTGAGACAATCTAGATCCCTTTTGGGTGATGCCAAGGCTTTTGTATTCCCAGGGGGAGGAGCCGTGTCCTTGGGTACCTGGGCTGCTCTGGTCGTTCTCCTTTTGCTCTCCCTGCGTGGTTCCGTGAGATCTTGGGAGTGACTCATCCTGCCACTTCCTGCCACTTCCTGCCAGAATGGGAGAGCCTTTTGGTGGGAGTTTTCTCCTTTTCCTTTCCCTTCCTAAGGGCATCAGCCTGGTGTTGGGAGACTCTCTGGGCTCCATTCTGCTCACTTACATCGTCTTCCCTCGGTCAGGCTGAGACGAGGGCTCCAGCTCCGGGACCTTCCGCAGTCTCTGTATCAGGGCTGCTGCCTGTCTCCCCTCCTGCATCCATGCTCACGCTGAGCACAGAGTATTTGCGTGAAGCACGTTGCTGGACTCCTTCCCCACCAGTATAAGCAAGAGAGGTGGCCCCAGACACCTTAGCGACCATGGGAAAGCTTCTGACACTGACTAGGTCTTGGTCCCCTTCTCCATGGAGCTCCATGGCCTATGCAGAGAGGAGAAACGGGGCAGTAGAGAAGAAAGCAAGTGAGACTAGAAAGGGCTGTCACCAGTCTTCAAGAGCTTGTCAATAGAAGAGCCTTTAAAGTCACCAAGTGCAGTCTCCCAGTGGACGCAGGAACCCCCTGTGGCGCGCCCACAAGGGTCACTGCAGCTTCGCTGGGACGGTTCCGTGCTGTGCCGGGGAGGGCCCGAGTATGCTTGTGCCTCATGCAGTTGTCTCAGCAAAGAGTGCATAAAGCTCCCCTTTATGCAAAGAGTGCATAAAGCTCTGCATGCAGTCTCCCTTTAGGGATCTAGAAAAGAGATCCCTAAAGGGAGACTGCTTGGCAAAAGCAATGTCCATTTTACATTCTGATAGCTACTAACATCGTGCGCCTGTGTGCAAAGCATGCTGCAGTGCCACAGCTTTATACAAAAATCAGTTCATGGCTCAGATAAGGGAAGGGCTTTCTTGTAATTGAAAGTGTCCCACAACAGATCAGACTGCCTGAGTCCACAGTAGCAGGCAAGTGTTCCAGAATGGACCGGACGGTCAGGATGCTGGTGACAGCTCCGCAGCATCGGGTATGGGGTCAGAGGAGCTGATGTCTAAGGGACCTCCCCAATGTCAGGGCCTCCACACGGGGGCTTGTCTAGCCTGAGCCCTCCCACATGCACTGTTTCCCCCATCAGCCCAGGGGCGCAGCCTGAGAGCCCTTGGCCACTCTCCTGAAGCACTCACGCCCCCTCTGTCTCTGCACACACTTACCGCTGTGCTCTTCCTGTCCTCTGCCTCCAACCCTGGCAGGCCCATCGTGCCACAAGCTGGCACGGCGTGGGCACTGCTGTAAGCTTCCACGGGCGGTCTCAGGGAGAACACCAGGTCTTCCCAGTGTGCAAACAGATCTCCTTTTGCATCTGAAGGGGGCCATAATTGTAGGTAAAAAGAGAGGCCAGTGGCCAGCTTCAAGTGGAGCTGTTTTTTCTCATGACTATAGACAGACAACTTTACAAACTTCAGAGGAAGCAGCCTGGTCAGCTCCAAGCTCTTGGCTGACTTGAGTCCCCTTCCCCGGGTGTGTCGGTCATGTTTGTCACCGACTGCACAGCTGACAGCCGGTCGTGCCAGCAGCATGACATCAGGTATTACAGGGTTGGGACTGGTGTACGCGATGCCCAGAGTCACCATTTGCACGCTGTTGTGCACATCGATCACTTCTCCTCTTTTGCTGACCTGGATGAAGTCGCTCTCAAACATGGGACTGTGCTTGAACATGGTGAACTCGCCCTTGCGCAGCTGCCGCTGCAGCCTCCCTGTGGAGCCGCTGAACGTGGGCAGCATGTGGCTGCTCTGGGCGCTGCCCTGCCATAGTGTCGTGTCACTACCCGTGTCTGCCTTTCATTAAGACCACTGCACGTGCTCCCCAAACCTCCGCCTCGGTCTCACCTGCAGCCCCTCCCAGGCTGCCTTTAAGCTTTCGCTGTCCATTGTGACCTGCAGTTAGCTGTCACACAGCACTGTGTCCTCATCTCCACAGCTCTCCCCGCAGGAAGGGGCAGCATCCTGCACACCGCCACCCCGCAAAGGTGCAGAGAATACCAAGTTACGGCGTGTTTTACTCTGTGAAGCGCAAGTATGCTTCTTCAAGGCCACGTGTTTCCCTGTAGCTCCTGCGGGCAATGATATGTAAATGACTGGCACTGTTCGTGACGGACACTTAAGGCTTTAAGAATTGAATGTATTTTTGAGGTTTTGCTTAAAGTCTTATATAGTTAGCATAGAATTCCTGTGAAATATTAACTTCAGTCACCAAGCTTGAATGTACATAAAGGTTGAGCAGGGGAAGCTTCCCTAAGCCTCTCCTTATCTTTCTCAAGCCCACATGTAGTTGTAGATGTCTGCAGACTGCTTTCTCAGGATCTCAGTTACTAGGTTGCTTCGTTTATTTCAAGAAATGCTGCTTACTGTCTGTTGGCTGTAAGGGAATGAATAACTAAACTGCATTGAGATTTTAATAAACTGGAATTAACATGTTATGTAAGGTAAATTTTGCTTTTATTTTTCAATAAGAGGTTTTTATCCCAGTGGGGGGAAAAGAATAAATAACCACGGTGAAAGAAATGAAGAACTAATCCTAGTAACTTTTGAATACACCACTTGAATGTCATACATAACTCTAGAAGGGAAAAAGGGGCAATTTCAGACAAAGTTGAAATTCTTTTTGTCAAGCTGTTTTGCAATACTATGGTGTAGTAACTCTGAAACTATTCTGTATACATTGTACAATTGAGTAAATGTGTTGGGAGCCAAGGACCTCACTGTGGAATAAGAAATACGCAAGTGTGGAATGGAGGAAAACCTTGTAGAGTTGGGTTGAAGCTGTAGATACCAGAATCCTGGGGAGGAAATCTCCTAGGTCTGCTGCAGAAAAGGCTTAGAAGCAGTGTCTCCCCCACACCCTCACCCCCCACCCCAGTAGCAATGAAGCATACCTGGCTCCCAGATCTTGGTTTCTATACATTATTCCTGTATGGGCTATTACAAGAGATCTTTGAGGGGAAATGACTGATATCAGGACTAGGACAGGGAAGGTGTAAGATAGGCCTGAAATATCTTGTGCTAGAAAGTGAGGAAGAGATCAGGAACATAATGGAGTCATGTCCAAAGCGCACAGGAGCCGGCTTGGAGGGGATCCCACTAACCAAATCTGGGACACTTTGACCATCAAAAGAAATAATGATGGTAATGCTGTGTAAACCCATGAGATAAAATAGGAATAAATATGTTCATGTGGTGATGATGAATGAATGAACGAACGAACGAGAGCTTCCTTCTTCCGTAGAATTCCCACTGATAAATGTGGAGAGGCTGTTGGAGTTGGAAAATCACCGTGATAGTAAAGACTGGTTAAGACAAGACTTAGTGAACGCTCAATCTCAGGGACCAAATTTGATGAGGAGCAGTATATTTGCATGGTTCTCAGCCTGTTTTTCCATAGATTGATTTTGGGAAAACCAGTAACTGTTGTGGTGAAAACTGACAATATCTTTATTGGGGAGGCAGAGTTACCATTACCAGTGAGAGTCAGACGACCCAATGGGCTTGCAGGTGTACTGCCTGGGAAGGTCTCCCATGTTCTAGTCCAGCCAGGGGTACAGAACTAATCTCATGGGAAACATAAGACAAGCACAAGTTTAAAAAATATCACTGTCTTGAAAAAAAATTGCTTAGGAATCTCCAAATTAAAAGAGATTAAAGAGATGTGGCAACTAAATGCAAAATGCACAATCCTAGACTAGAAAGGGAAAATGCAATAAAGGGTGTTATTAGACCGTAACAAAACTGAAATATTTACTCTGCGTTACATAAAAACACCAATGTTAAATTTCTGGGATTTAATTATTGTATAGTGCTTACAGGAGGAAATATCCTTGTTCTTTGGAAATCAACGCGGAAGTAATAAAAGGCAAAGAAAACTGTGTTTCTTTGCTTAAGAAATACACAATAAACTGAGTGTTCCAGTTTGGGTGAGCATATATGCACTTCCGTTTGTGAGGATACGTTGTCTCAGTAGGCACTAGGTAGGTACTGACTAATTCCCGGGAAGCTTTCTAATCTTGGTAGCCGTCTTAGCTTTATGCATCTGACTGTGGTAGGGATGTGAGCAGTATTTTCTCTTCTCAGGGAAAGGGCGAGGCTTACTTCGAGTGTCAGTAATTTAGAGTATCTTAAAATTGTACATTTGACCCTCCTCCTCAGACAGCTTTTGCTGTGGACACTGAAGGTCACCTGAACTGGCAGCCCGACCGGGTATGGGGAAGAATACAATGGATCCTATGCTCACTCAAGTCTTTTTAAATGAAAATGGAGGTTGTATCATTATCTGAAGTGACTATGGATATTTTCTTATATGTGGGAAATTTTAAAATTGGTTTTTAAGAGATGAATTAGACAGGAACTCATTGCTAGGTAAGGAATGCTTTACAAATAGGCTGCCCATTGATTTGAAGATTATCAAAACTTTATTTACTCCAGTTTGTATCATATTTTTTCTTCCTGAAGAGGAGTACCATTCTGCGTATCGGTTTTTATTTATGTTTTTTTCCCTCTGGTTTTTTTCTTTGTGGGGAAAAATTCATTGCTCTTTATAATTCTAGCTATATGTATTTGGTTTCAGTGTTTGGAAATAGGCCCCAGGTGAGTGAAAAAGAATCTTTTTCTCTATTGATGTTCTAAGCTTTCCATATGTTGTTTTTCTATTATTCTATTACCCTCCATTGCACTGAAAGTGAATGATATATTGCTTATGACAGGACATAAAAATGGCTCTTGTTTTTAAGAAGTTATTAGAATGCCAGTGGCAATAACAGACAGACATGGCAGAATATCCTTTTCTCCGGAAGAGCAACAAATTTTTTGAATTTGTTTGCACAATAGGTCTTCTTTTATTTTTAAAACCTAATACAGGAAAATAAAATAACCACTTGCCTGTACTCTTTGTAAAACAAAAACATGCCAAGTAGAAATATTAATAATGATTTATGAAAGAGAAGGCTAGCTAAGAATACAAAGGGGAAAGAAACTCAATTAAACATAGAAGCGAAACTCAATTAAACATAGAAGCATTATTTTAATTATTTTGGTATACTACTATACCAAAAGTTTGTGATTTTACCCATTCATTTCTCTTCAGGTTCTATTTTTATTCATGTTTGTCTCAATGTTTTACTTCTTAATCAGGGAACATCTGACAGCTTAGAGGAATAGCGCTTCATAGAAGGTTCTTGGATCCTTTCATACTTCCCTATATTTGTTTATTCAGTACCTTAATCACAGCTCTCATGTAAGTACCACTAATTCTCTCCATTACTTAAAGCGTGGTTTGGGTCAAATGCCATGCTTAGACGTTTTCAGTGATATTTTGAATTATGGAAGGTTTTAGACCTAAAGAACTTCTAACCTCATGGAGAAGAAAATAGCCACAATCATACAGCCATGTCCGTATAGACACACACACACATACACACATACATTTTACTTGATTACTTTTTTTTTTCAGAACAAAGGAATGGTACTGATACCATCAAATGTGATAGTTTATATATTTTGTTTCTGAAAGAAAAGAGAATGGAAAAGATTATTTCAAATATTTTTCACTTTAGGTCCTTATGTGATACTTTCCAGAGGAAAATGGTTAAACCAAAGTTGAGATGATATTTTTAAGCATGATTTGACCAAAGAATGAAAATAAAGATAGCCGCCCCTAAGTAACATTTGAAACTGTGCAGCGGGAAATTCTTTTAACTGTGCTACAAGAAAGAAGATTGGTATCTTGTTTGGAATGGGGAAAAGGAAGAAGATGCATAGAAAGCCCCACAGGAGAAGTAAATGTACATACATTGTGAAATTGGTGCTCAGTTTACGGGGCTAATTAACACTCAAAAGAGTGAATGATTGCAAAAATTTTGTAAACTTATTAAAAGAGATGGAAACAGGGTGGGGGTGACCTACAGATTTTACTCATGGAGAACAAAGTGAGTGAAGTCCTTAGGAAGCTACAGAAATTGCAGAAAGACTTAAATTTACAAAATGACTGCCTTCTGACAGGGTTTTTCCTCAGAACAAATGGTTGTGTTACCCACTTCTATTACCAAATTAACTTTCTTCCTGTGAAGCTGAGTTGGAAATATTTCTAGACTTTTATCATCACACTCTACCGATAGGTTTGCCATTGTCCAGTAATGTGATATGATTAAGTCTGAATGTTCTAATGTTGTTGTTTAAAGCAAATCAGAATACTACCTTATCAGTTCTTGAAGTTTAAAATTCAGGAACACTGGGGGGTGGTGGTGTGTGTGTGTGTGTGTGTGTGTGTGTGTAGATAGGCCTGTCTTTAATTGGTCTAAAAACCAATTAGGCTTTCCAAGTAACCCGTGTTTATAAACTATAAGTGGCTTATACACAGGAAAACAGCCTATCAAACAGTTTTTATTGGTAGGATGTAAGAACAGCTCTCTTTGATTTTGACCAATCATTTCTCCATTGGCTAAAAAAAAAAATAAGGAGAAAGAAACATACTTTTTAGTTGAAATAATGAAATATATCACCACTTTAAAATACATTGCAGAGTTGATTTTCTTTTTCTTTCCACTGTATAGTCTCATTCATTTAGTCTTTTATTTATATGGCTTTCTAGATTTTTCCTTGGTATTTTTCAATGAAAGATCTTACTTTTTCATTGGGAGATGAAAAAGTAAGGAGTTTCAGTGGGAGAATATAGTATATATTTACTGTATTTTATGTGTTTAATGCAGTTTAATAACTTTTCCATTTATCTCTGATTTAATTAAATGGATTCATTAACCACTGAGGCTGTTCCTCAGAAACTACCATGAGTTCTTAGTGTCATAGTTAGGGGATTTTGGTTCATGTTGTGAGTATATTACAATGAGTGGTGCATTTAAGAGTGTGCAGAAGCAAAACGACTTCTTTGAGTGCTTGCAATCCCTATACTTAGTATCTTTCATTCATTTTCCCTAAAGACACTCATTTCTACATATGTGTTTCAGTAAATTAAATGTCTCAACACAATTAGGAAAGTTTAGGAGCAATGGGAAATTTACTTTGATTTATTCAACAAAGGATAATTGCAGAAAAGCATCATGAACCTTTGTAAATCTTTCCCATTATATTTGAGCTTCTTAGCTGAAAAGCAATATTCTTACATCGTGACCATGCCAAGGTTATGTTTATCCTTAAATACAAGGCTATACTATTTGAGTTATTTATTGGAGAATTGTTCACTTACCCCTGAACATTTTTAATTAGACTATAATATTGGAAAGTAAATAAATTACTGTCTAACTGGATCCATTATATTCAAGAACCCGTCTTTGGTTATTAGTGATTGAGAATTAAATTGGCATACTGAGAGTGCTCCAAGACAGGTTCATTGTTTTTTTTTTTAAATGTATGAATTTGTACTCAGGAATAATTTTTTCATTATCAATTAAATGTTCTTTTTGAGAAAGAAAATAGTGCCTTATATACGGGAACTGTTATGATAGCTAGGCCAGACAAAGAGGTCATTGCGAACTCACAAAATATCAAACATCATCATCTGGCTAATGGGAGAGACAGCTGCTTTTTTTTTTGGAACCCAGTCATAGAATATCCCCCATTTTCTAACGACGTCCAATCTAGAATAACCCTCTGCTTCCTTAGGCCCTCTGAGCAAATCTCCAACGCTGGCATGGAGCCTTTCTGACACCCTCGTACCGAGCTGGCCGCCCTTCCCCGTGGCCTGTGCCCTCTCTCGCTGTAACAAGTAGCAGACGCAGCTTGTTCAACTCCAGGTGTGTTTCTGGTGGTCTTTGACTGGAAAGCATTGACACTTTCCTTGTGGATACTGCTTAAGATAAAAATTATTTTTCCAGCATTTAGGAGGTGGCGGCAGATGGGCTAGAATAGTGTCATCCTTTGTAAACATGGCCGGCCGTGGACTATGTAGGGGTAATTTGTCAGACTGTTCTTACATGTATAAAATGCCTTTTAATGTTATCCTTGAAATAAGACTCAGTTTAATTAGTTTAAAATACTGAGTACCATTTTTTTCTGTCATTTTTAGCTCTAATTTCTCATCCGTTTTTTTCTGGAGATATTTTAATTCGCTATTTAAAAGGAATTAATAATACCTCTAGTGAAAATGTGTTAACTCTTTCTAGCATATGAATCTTGGTTTATACCTGCAAAGAAAATACTATTAAATAAATAAAAATTCATGTAAACTCACATCAAAACATAGAAAATTGCCTGGCTGGTGTAGCTCAGTGGATTGAGCACGGGCTGGGAACCAGAGGGTCCCGGTTCAATTCCCAGTTGGGGCACATGCCTGGGTTGCAGGCCAGGTCCCCAGTGAGGGCCATGTGAGAGGCAACCATACATTGCTCTTTCTCCCTTCCTTCTTCTCTCTCTAAAAATAAATAAATAAAATCTTTAAAAAAAAAACATAGAAAATTCATTATTTTACGTTATTTGGAGGACCTATCATTAATAGCAACCTGACTAAAAGTATATCAGTACTATGTACTCCTTTATACCCTGTTCTCATACAGTAGCTGATTGTACTATACCCCCATTAATATTAAGAAAAGATGAATATTTTATCATTTTTATATAAATTTTAAGTCAATGAAAGGGAAACCAAGGTCAAGTAAAACCCAAAATCTGCTTTATTAAAATAATTTAATATGAGAAGTTATTCAGATAGGTTTACATTTTACCCGTATTTCAAAGTCACTTACAGACTCTTGGGAAGTCAGTTTTTATTAAAAACTTATTCATTAGACATAGTCTTGAAAAGAAATAGAATTTAGGGTTATACCACATCACACACATTAGGGTGGCTATTATTAAAAAAAAAACAAAACAAGATAACAAACATTGGTGAGGATGTAGACAAATTGGAACTCTTATGCACCATTGGTGGGAATGTAAAATGGTGCAGCTACTATGGAAAACAGTATGGAGGTTTCTCAAAAATAAAAATAGAAATATTGTGATCCAGCAGTTCAACTTCTGGGTATATATTCAAAAGAATTAAAAGCAGAAACTCTTAAGAGATATTTGTACAGTCACCTTCATAGTAGCATATTAGTAAGAGCCAAAATGTGAAAGCAGCCCATGTGTCTGCTGAGAGAAGAATGGGTAAGCAAAATGTGCTACATACTAAAACATAGTTTTATTCATTCTTATAAAACCTCACCACTTTAATTAGTCCAGTATTCTCCTGGAGAAAGAGGAAAACCAGCAAGCTCTTTGCATAACATAAATGGCTATATGCTTGATTAGTTTATTGATTACTATTAAAAATTTTTTCTTCCCGCAGTAATTCAATTAGATAGGTTCTGAGAAGCTGACAAGCTATACAGCAAGCCAAACTTTGTACTGGAAAGTGTGTGTGTGTGTGTGTGGTCTATCTGGAAAAAGTCCAACCATTGTTAATATAACAAGAATGATTTGCACAACATTGATGTAACCTGGCACCCAAGGAGAGTGGACTGGAATACACATGCGTGAACAATGACGACCTCACTGTACTAGTCAGTGGGGGCGGTAGACATACTTGAGTGAGCGTGTCTACTGTGTATGCATTGCATTCAAAATGACTGAGTAGAGCAGCAAATCTGCATCAGATTTTGCGGTAAGCTTGAATATTCCTCTGTGGAAACTATTGGGATGATTCAGAAGGTCACAGCTGTGGGCAAATGGTGGTGATTGGCAGCTTCATCATGACAACATGTTCATTCATGCATCATTTGGTGAAACATCAGACCACCCAGGTGACTCAGCCCCCATACAGCCCAGATTTGGTGCCCTGTGACTTCTGGCTTTTCCCCAAACTGAAATCACCTGTGAAAGGGAAGAGATTTCAGACAATCGATGAGATACGACAGGACAGCTGATGGCAGTTGGAACTGTTGAGGTCCCAAGGTGCCTACTTTGAAGAAGACTGAGTTGTCATCGTCCTATTTAAAATGTTTCTTTGTGTCTTCTTCAATTACTGTCTCTATTTTTCATACCACATGGCTGGGTACTCTCTGGACCAATGTTGTTTGTTTGTTTGTTTGTTTATAATTTTTGACTGAATTAAAAGTACACCATTTTCAGCGATTTCAAATTGCCACATCAAGTTCTGTGTTTATTTATCCTGATTTACTTATAATGTTGTTTTCTAAATCTATATCCTAGTGCTGTCCTATTGGTTTTTTCAGGAATTTCTTACATACCCTTGTAATACTTTCATTTTTAGTTGTAAACCTAAGCACAGTACGCTCCTCCATTGTTGCCATAGGCCTTTTGCTAGATAAGACATTCTTCTTAACAAATACACGCAACTCCAGGATGGGAAAGTGAAGTGGGTATTCTTCTTTTAATTAAAATGGAGGTGTAAGAATGAGTATCAAATATGGTCCCTGACTTCCAGGAGCCCAAGTTGGGCAAGCAAGAACAGATCCCAAATGATTTTTCATACAATGTAGAAAGTGTTACAGAGCACAGAGGAAAGCGCAGTTAGTTCTCTGCAGAAATGACTAAACCAAGAACTCAGCATTTTCTGCTCCTGGTTTTTTCTCAGTTTAGGTTTGAGGCTTAGTATTTTTAGTCTAACATTTTTGTGTATTTTTCCATTTAGAATATTTTGTTTTTCCATACTTTTTTTGCTCGACAGTGTTAAAAGAATATTGCCTTATATGATATTATTCAATTTCACTCTCCAGTTGCTTCTGGGTAATCGTCTAAAAGCTTGACACAAAATAAATGAAATGAACAAACTTAGCCAAAGGAAAAATATACAGTTCTTCTCCAGCTTGTTCTCGACAACAGTATCGTTCCACCAAATAGATAGCACTTCCTTCTGCATCCATCAGGAGGCGTCAGGTGACCAGAATCACTATGTCCTGAACACAGGACTTTGCCGTCCAGAATGAGGGTAAAAGTGAGCCTGCCTGTGTGCATGCACTGGTTTGCTAGTTTTGGGCGCTTTTTTTTTTCTAATGTTCAAGCTTGTATAATCTTGGAAGCTTTTCCTGAAGATGTTCGTAGGCAGTAACTGATTTAACTTGAGGTCCAAGAGTGCCCTTTCTTTACTTTTCCTAAGGTATTAATTAATATCTTGTTAATAAAGAAGCAAGATATCTCCAATCTGCAAATCATAGTTTTTTTATGCTTCATTTAGTGTTTACTCTGTCTGGTACACTAGAGGTATATACACCTACTCACACAGAGGCCTGGGCAGTCAGTGACCAGCAGACCTAATCCTGAAAGCAGGCTGGCGATGTCATTATTAAGAAAGTAACAGTTAGAAGAAAGGATTGTGGGCCACGTTTATAGCTGTGTAATGGCCTTACAGGGGACCGTTGTTTTCTGTGGCCTCGTCTGTGTCCTCTTAGGAACAGCCATTGTCAGGAGGGCTGACGTGCACTTCTTCAGGGTTTAGCATAGTACTAGTCTGAGATTAATTTTAGTTTTAGTTTCTCTCAGACCTCATGCTACTTACTCACATATTAACCTTTAGTCAAGTTTCATAAGGACTGCTACATTGCAGGGTTGGTATATTTTGAAACCTAAAGTTAAAAATTAACCAAAAAACCCCATGAAATATACTAACAATTCATATTTTTCATTATGGCTTATCATTACTGATACATGGATATACTGTAAGCGTTAGAAGTCAGTAGGTTACCAACTAGTATATTAAGAAATATCAAACATCTGTATGATGGGAATTTATTACCAGTACATACGTCTTTCCTTTTAAATGAGGTTTTCTCTCTAATGGGGAAACCGAGATTTGCCCCTTGTAAGGTTCCATCAGTCTCAGTAAGATTTGTCTCTTTTGGTAAAGAGGAGAAGGGAAAGTTCATCTGCATGATTTTTCTAATTACCTTCCTCTGAATAGCTTTTGTTTTTTCTAGGAAATTATTTAAAACTATTTTCCACGATTTTAATGTGGTATACATCAATGTTTATTCTTCTCATTGTAATTACAACGTTCTAAAGACCCAGCAAACTTTTTAGGACAGTAAGATTGAATCCCTGCCCACCCCCCCCCGCCCGCCATTTCCGTTGTATAAAAGCTATTTTGTTATAAAGCTTTATTATAAAGGGGCATGGGCAAATCTGTTTTCTTACATTTTTAAAATGTTAGGTTTTTTTAATTAAAATTTTTTCACTGAAGTTAATGAAAAAATAGTTCCATTTCCCTGGTTCTTTATAGGGAGAAATAATAAACAATTGTTAGCAAATCAAATGCTTTAAAATTTGAGAAGCATTATTATTGTCACCATCATTATTATCTTATATCGGAGGTGTACTATGAGTGAAGCATTACTGGCTTTTCTATTTATATTATCCCCTATGCTCAGAGCAACCCACAAGATAAGCATTATCTCTCTCACTTTACAGTGAGGAGCATGAAGCTCAGAGGAGGGTTACATGATTTGCTCAAACTCTCGTGGCTGGATAGTAGCAGATCCAGGATTCATTCAGAATGTCTGGCACGAAAGGCGATGCTCCTTGTTATGACTAAGCACCAATTCCCAGGCCAGGCCCAGGCCATCTCCTCCGTGAACACGCGTGTGCCCTCGTCTTCATAATGATGGTATTAGAACACAAAACTGAACCGAGTAAATGTGAGGATCAAACTGTCTTTATTCAAAAGCCCATGTGCCAAGCAGCATCCCAGTTAGCAGATGGAAAGGAGGAGCTCCCAAGAGCTGTACAAAATGAAAGCCTTGTAGAAGCTGAAGGGGGCGGGAAAAGGAAGTTTCTAGCAAAAAGTGGATTGTTTCAGGCAAGGTCATCTTTCTGTGGGGCGTGGAAAGAGTTTGTTGAGCAGATTACCTCCTTAGTGCCAGCTGGATAATTCTAGATGGATGGGTTAAACATCACATCCTGGGAGAGGCTGAAAACTACAATTAGGTTAGGCGTTAAGTCTTGGTTTGATGATGTGGGCTTAGCACAAGTGACTCCATTTTGGGCCTGTTGTCTCTTTGCAATAAAAGTCATAAAGTTACAAGAAGAACAAAATTAAAAACAGTAGTAATACACCATCCTGAATTAGAGCTCTTTAGCTTCTCTTTTTATTGTAAGTCTGTTCAGTATTATTATTAATTATTATTATTATTATTATTAACCCATATTATCTAATATCAAAGATTACTGTAAAAATCCCAGAGTCAAGTGTTCTTGCCAAAAGACTTTGTTTTGGGGTCAAATTATTTCTGAGTGAGGTATTTCTTATATAATGTGCATTTTAAAAGGTCTTATGAATTACATAAAAATAAGTGTGAACATTATTTTAGAAAACAATATGAAGCAAATGAACTTGAATTAAATCATATTAGTGTTAAATTATTTAGAATCTACCTAAGGCCATTTTTTTATTTGAAAAGTAGGATGGAGGCTTCAGCTGCTAAAGATTGACTTGAATTTCATAGTTTTTTTAAAGGTGAAATGGGAGGAACTTAAAGGGAATATAACAGAACACATTGTAAACACTCATGAATCAAATTACTATTATTTAACTGACAAAAAAATGTTCGTTGGTTAAGGGTACTGCCCATATAAAGGCAAAGACATATGTGACGTCAGGGTCTGCTGGATTGATTCAGAGACTCAAACTGTATCACGTACTTGACTGCCACTGGGTCTGTGACCCACCCACCGCCTGTCGTCCCACTTTCTGAGCATTCCTCTGCTGTCTTCTCCGTGCCCTTCCCCTGACACATGCACCTGCTCCTTCCTGCATTCTTCCTGTTCTTCCGCTGTCTTCTCTGTTCTTTCCATTCCCTCCTCCACTGCGCAGTGGCTCCAGCCTCTCTGTCCCCATTTTCTGTCTGTATGTTTTTGTTTTCTTAGGCTCTTCATGCGTTTGAGGCACATGGTTATAGGCAGCTCTGGGGATGCAACACTGTAGCTTTTACTAGTTTTCTCATGTAACTTCCCCGATTGTGTAGTGAAAAGCCTTGAGGAGGAACTCTGAGTTGTGTGGGTCATATATCTGTTCCTGGACCAGTCACTGGTCTGTGGCTGGAATATGATGACCGGTCAAGGGTAGAGCAGGACTCTGTGACTGAGAACTCTGCCAAAATCACATAATCGCAGTTAGGAGGGGCAATTCCCTAAACAAGGGCGAGAGTGCTTACCAGAAAAAGGGCTTAACGGGCACTTGGGCAGACAACTATAGCGTGTCTACTATGCTTTTGTACTTAGATTTATATTTTCCCTACTTCTAGCTTAGTACTAATAGCTAAAAATGGAATATTCCTTATGTAAAAAAACATGATTTTATAAAAAATTAAATTTTAATTCCTTTGCAGTTGAAAAGGAGGTATGAATGTGGGTCCTCAGAACTTCGTTGGAATTTTTCTTTCAGAATACACAGATAATGTTTTTATTAATAAACAAAATGTTTTTTATATTATCACCAACTTAAACAAAAAGAGTAGCTGCCTTCTTTAGATGTTCACTGTATGTTCTTTTAAGCAGCTTATTCTCCAAAAGAAGGTCATGGCAGGTAGAATTGTTTGTTGCTTTACAGTCTATGATCCTAGGTGTTAAATTTCACATGCCCTGTTGAAGAAAATTCTTTATTCCTAGCCGCTTCTAGGGAATGCCTTAGAAAGTATGATCAATCTATTTCCACTTATAGAGGAACAGTGTTTGAGAGGCGGCATTCATTGTAGTTAACAATCCGCCCATCTGCCATACGTTTAGCTGTGATAGGCACAATACTGGGTCCTCAAAGATGTCCATATACTAATCCCCAGAACCTGTGAATGTTGCCCTAAGAGGTAAAGGAAACTTTGCTTATGTGATTAAGTTAAGGATCTTGAGATGGGGAGATTATTTTAAGTTGTCTGGGTAGGCCCCATAGAATCATAAGGGTCCTTCTGGAAAGAATGAAAGAGGGTCCGACAGAGAGATGCGATGTGGAAGCAGAGGTCATCGTGATGTGGGGCCGTAAGCCAACGCATGTGGGCACCTGCTAGAAGCAAAAAAAGCAAGGAAATGGACTCTCCTTGGGCCTCCAGAAGAAATGCAGCCCTGATGATCCATTTTAAACTTCTGACCTCCAGAACTGTAAGAGAATAAAATTGCATTTTAAACCATTACATTTCTAGTAATTTGTTACAACAGCATAAGTAACCTAATGCATTGACTGTGTGACCTTCTGTTGTTCAGATTTCTCATCTGTACAGTGGATGCGATAATAGAACAGAAGCATTATTTGAGAATTAAATGCGTTCATTCAAGGGAAGTGCCTGTCAAATAAGATTTTATATATAATTTCATATGTGAACTAAATTTAGAGACCAGTGGTTGGATCTAATGAAGAATAGTAAAGAGTGCATGCATATGTAGTTGAAGTCTGAGTTTATTATAATTAACAAGTACACAGCTATCTCATGAAAGTCACACATATAATCATGGATCTGGAAGGAGCCTTAGATTTAGAGGTTACGTAATCAAATCCATCACCCCTTAAGGATTCTATATTCCAACGTGGCATTTCTGTGTTATAGCCTTATGAGCTATCTACATAATTAGTCCTTTGTGGAATAACTTAAATGGTTAGAAATATTTCCCCCATTTGTTAAGCCAGATACAGTAACTTCTTTTTGGAGCTGCATTGTATATGGATGGCTAAGCATTTTTCTTTTTCAGGGCTTTCTCTGAAATACTAATAGTGGCAGTTAGAACCCTTCCTATAATGGTAATCACCTCTACTACTTCAGTCTTTTATACTGTAGACTAAATAACCTCACTCCCTATTTTTTTATTCTGCTGATAGAACCTAAGTTTCCATTTACTTTTTTGTAAGTTCATCACATTGATTCATTGAGCTTCCTGTCAAACCATCTTCAATGTAGTTTCATCTGGGCTAGTCTTAAATGAATTTTTAGTCTTGATTTATGTATTTGAGCAATTGACTTTTTTTTAATCCTCACCTAAGAACATGCTTATTCATTTTGGTGGGGGAAGGCAGAGAGAGACAGAGGAAGAGAAACATCAAAGTGAGAGAGAAACACTCATCGGTTTCCTCTCCTCAGTGCCCTGATCGGGGACCAAATCCACAACGCAGGCATGTGCCTGACCAGAAATCCAACCCGTGACCTTTTGATTTACAGGAAATGCTCTGACCAACTGAGCCACACCAGCCAGGGCCAGTTGACTTTTTTTGTTTTTTTAATTCTAATAACAGGACATTATATTTAATCCTCATTATTGATCTTCTTTTAATGTGCATCATCATTTGCCATTGTTTTGTATCCTAAGCTCAGATTCCTCAAGACCAGATTTTTTTCTTTCATGGATAGCCAGCTGTTCCTTTTCTTCAGATTTCCATTGCTTTTAAGTGAGTCAGCAAGAAAAATGATGAGTTTACCAAGTTTTTTGGTCCCATGCCTAGGACTTCAGAGTCACTAGACACGGTCTGTATTTCTTTTGGTAAAGTTGTTCATCTTTACAAGGTTCCGTAAAAGTAATTAGTGGCATGCTGGGCACATTACCTAAGCATGCTCTCGGTCACTTCGCGGCCCGTGCGTTTGGGTGAGTAGCCCCATAGAAAGCTTGTGCTGCCTCCAGGAGCCCCGAGTAACCACCCCTGGTCTTCCTTCTCTGGATACCAAAGCATGGTGCGAGGATTCTTCAGTCCTTAATACCACCTGTGAATTCTCTTCAGTGTTGCATGTTTCTTTCCCTTGATTACCTCCTGAGAAAAGCCTCATTTTGCATTATTCTGGTCGTTAATGCTCAGTACTTCTTATGTTTTACTCACCTCTGAGTCTCTGGCCTTCTTGGTGTCTACCTCATGAACTTTATTATTGGATTCTTTTCCCCTTCCTAACCTCATTCCTGCCTTTACTTTACTATTCTCCTTCTCTTCGACTTCTTCCTTCACCCCCTCCCTTCCCTTTTCTTCTCTCTCCCACTCATCCCTCCACCCCTACCGAACAACTGTTCAGAAGCCACGTTCTGAATCTCGGAAGTTCCCTGTACCTTGGAGCGCCCTTCTTATCTCATGCAAAGAGAATTTGCTTACATTAGTGACAGTGTTTGCTGAGTTTTGTAACCTTCCAGCACGTAATAATTTCAGGTGTGCACTGTCCCCCAGCCACAGGTGGTAGTTGAACTTGCGAGATGGCCCTAGTGCCACATTGGAAATAATATTTTATGTATATTGGGTTGAATAAAGTGTGTTATTAAAATTAGTGTCTTCTGTTTCTTTACCTTTCTAAACATGGTTACTAGAAAATTTAAAATTAATTAACTGTGTGCCTTGCATTATATTTCCACTGCACAGAACTTTTAGACACTGTAAATTAAAAGGAAATGCACAAAGAGGTTAACACAAAGGAAAAGATAAAAATGAATTTCACATTAAAAAATAATAAAATGCATAGCATTCTGCAGCTGTTTTACACAGCTGTAACTGCCCCTACACATCTTCCCAAGCCCAGAGAGCGTGGCTGTGTTATTTCACAGTCTGATAGGGGTTTACAGTAATTGATTTGTCAGTTAAGGTGAAATTATATTTGGAGTAATCTATATTTGAATGCATAGAAAGGTGTAATATATTTCAGAAAGAAAGTCCATCAAGAGCAGAGGAATTAAAATGAGCAGTTCTGGTGAAAATGTGGCTATTCTGAGTGATTTAGTCACTGAGTGTTCTAAGAGAGTTAATGTTTATGGTGCAATTTTTTAATAAGGCCAAGTGGTGATTTTTATATGACAGTAGTTGAAAAATTCATGGAAGGAAAACGAGTCCATCAAACAGTAGAAATGCCAAAATACTCAAAAACACATTTTTTCCCCTTCCACTGTGCTTCTTAATATTTGTTGTGAAGTAATGTATTTGTATTAAAATCA
Source organism: Micronycteris hirsuta (assembly GCA_004026765.1). Classification (NCBI taxonomy): domain Eukaryota; kingdom Metazoa; phylum Chordata; class Mammalia; order Chiroptera; family Phyllostomidae; genus Micronycteris; species Micronycteris hirsuta. Next base: position 56,363 of record PVJI01001973.1, on the reverse strand, counting down.
TTATTTCAAAAAGAATTCATTTTTTTAAACCAGTATACAGATTTATCTCTTTATTCAAGAAACTTATATGTGGCCGCTACAATCTCTGTCTTTGGTCATCGGTGTTTAAAATGGTGGCGAACGTTGCCGACAGCAGAGTCTACAGTAAAGTTATGGATGATGGAAACTGAAACCTACCCCTGAAAGCGGTTGTTACCGTGGGTGCCGGGCAGCATGGCAGGGTTCGCTGCACGAAGGGATGTATAGCTCAGGGTAGTGTAAGCAGCTTTCCAAAAAGTAAGGGGGACAAGAGAGTTCAGAATAATCATCTACCAAAAGGATACTGTCAAGCACTGAAAATTTTATAAATCTAATTTTTGCCCTTGAAGAAATAATAACCAGGTACACAAAGAAGACAAGAGTGTTGACTCCGATTTCATTACTAGAAATATTCGATTGTCTTATACATGTTTCTGATGGAAATGTTGCTGGCCTATTTTGCTAGGTATTTAAAATAAGAAAGAACTAGACACTAAAACTGATACTAAAGGATGGGGTTAAACATATTTCGGATAAGAAAATTAAACTGTACTGTTGACAGGCGGCTTCATGCCCTCCCTACATAGGGGAATGCTTCTCAGTAAGATAATTTTAAGATTATCTGAAATTGAACATGTCCTACTTCTATTTCTCCTGTTTGCCACTTCAATTAAAAATATTTTCTCAACTTATATTTAGACAGACTTGAAACAGCAAAATACTACAAAATAATTTTAAAAAATATGTAAATATGCACTCTTCACTTTCTCAGCTTTAAAATATTTCCTTGATATTTTTCTGAAATAATAAATATCCTCACATATCTTTTTCTCAACTAATCAAAATAAGGGAAGTAATTAATAGTATGAAGAAAGTAAACACCAATGCCATTGTGATGGTACAATCAATAGCCCATTCTATTAACTTTATAATAAAAAATTGTTTAGTAAATTAAGTGAGTGTTTAATGGTATTGGGTTTTTTCAAAGCTCGTGTTAAGCACAGAAAAGGCACTAACTGGCTTTTCAGACATTATATCTCAATAGCCCTCTTTTTAGTCTTTAAGTACAATATCCTAATTCCTGACACAACACCAGCGTCGTGACCTAACAGTAAAAAAATCATCGGGTAGCACTGAGTGAGGGGGATACACCGAGTGAGGGGGATACACCTTGTAGATGAGCTGTGCACCCTTGGCGTCTGTCTTGAAGTTGGCTATATTTCAAGAATCAAAGACTGTTCAAAATTATTAATTAAATAAACTAGCTATATTATTAAATAGCTTATTTTAACTTATCGGGCATTTCTCAGTATATGAAGTTGAATCTATAGTGATATATCCAGTAAGTACAAGCTGAATCAACGAAATATTGCTACTTGATTATGTTCAGAAAGATTATTGGGCAAAGTATTCAACTAAGATCTAGATATAAATATTTTAAATTTTACCATCAGTTTATAGCTACGTAACGTGCTATCCATGGTCATTCATGTAGCGAACACATCAGCTTACAAGCTCTGCTGCATTTTGATCCATTAAATGCCTTCTCTCTGCTTGGTATTCTTCCCACTCTATTGTCACCATTTACTGTCCTTTTCCTCTCACCATCCTCCCAGTTTCTAGCTCTTAATCGACCGAGTTACCAGGTTAAGTTCAGCTTTAGTTAGCGTACTACCCTGCTCAAGAAAAAAGAAAAGGTTCCCTATCCCTATCCTATGCCTTGCAAAATAATGTTCACATCTACAACCCAATATTCAAGATCCCTTAAAGTATAGGGCAAATTTATTTTTGAAAATTATTATTCCCCCATTCCACTCCACCTTCCCAACATAGACTGTAAATTTGACATCAGTCAGTTTTCTGCAAATATGGCTTGCATGCTCCAAACTTCTTTGCTCATGTTGATCATTATCCAGACTCCAGTCCACTGCCACATGTTAAAATCATGCCTGAAAGTGCGTGGCCAACTGTATATGTGGTTTACTCTATGAAATCACTCCATATCATTCCAATGAAAAAGCACTGTCAAAGGGCATATATTTCTGTTCAAGCTTTGCCACTACATAGTTCTAAAATTTTAGGCAAGTTACTTACCTATTCTGGGTTTTAACTGAATCATGTGTAAAATAAGGATATCAAGCCACATTTATCTTGTCAAGCCTGTTCTAAGACTGTATTTAGAATTAGTGAGTCTAAGTCAGAAGTTCTTTAAAAAAAAAAGAAAAAAAAAACAGGTTCTTAACCTATGGTAAGTTTATGGAATCTGAAACATCTACAAAAATTCTAAAACTGCAGGCAAAAAACTGCGTTTATGTTCAAATGTTCAAACTATTTTCTTTCTTGGAATAGTCTAAAGCTGCTCTCATTAGCTCCTTAAAGTGGTTAAAGTGGTTCATGATCCAAAAAAGGAACTGTCATTTCCCTGACGTAAATCTCTTATTTACAGAGACATCCACTGTGTCGCAGTCTCTCTGTCAGTCCCAAGACTGTTTAGGTAAATACCTAAACAAGAACATAGTGCTTAGCTCCATTATCTTCTGAAGGTGGTCCTCAACCACTCCTCCTCAACACACCTGACAGATAATGTTTCCACGGCTGATAGAATTCCGTGAACAGAAGTTGTGCACTGTAGCCTGCTACATGCACAAGATATTCTGTGGGTGTGGTGCCATTCCTGGTGTGCGAGCTCTAATTACATCACTTTTCTCTTGCTGGTTCAAGATTCAGTACGTGGTACAGTAGCAGTAGCTGTACTATGCTTGGCATATTGTAGATAGTGAAAATGTATTTGTTAAATGAATAAATAAATGATGTTATTCAAAGGAGAACTAATAAATGAATGTCATTTTAAAGAAAGAATGAGTGTGAATGAAAGAGATTCTGCCTAGGATAATACCATTAATCAGACTTCACTAAAGTCAACTAACTCTAACCCCGAATAAAAGATTTAGTGACACTTTTGGGAAAATATAAGAAAAAAATAAGTATTTGCAGCTGAAGAAGTAAGTCATAAGTGGTGCTTCTCAAGAAGACCAAAATTGCAATGTTACTATATCTTTCAGAGATTGTAAACCAAGGACAAAATATTCAAAGAATAAAATGCAGTCATATACAGTAATCACAATGAAGATATGACAGTCCTTACATCATTCAAAGATAGTCACTTGAACTTGTGCGTTAGCCTTTGTTTCCTTCATTCCTCATAGTTGATATAAGAAGCAGGGGTTGACAGTCTGCAAATAGGTGTCTCATTAACACTGATGCAGGCTGATGCTGTGAGGAGCCAAGCACACTGATACAAGCAAGGACTGCAGGAAGGTAATTTTCACAGATAATGGTATGGTTCCTGTAATGCAAAATATACTTCGTTCATATATTCTCGTAGCTCTGAGATTACACGTCCTATATACCAAACAGTTCCTGGAATGAAGAGATCAAATGTGTATACTTTTCCTGTTTAAGAAAATATATAAAAGAGAGAGAACAAGTGAGAAATGAAGAACTAAAAGGTATGCGAGTGAGCTGAATCGCTGCCACAAGAGGCGCTGCGGGGATTTCTACTCTGAGATTGTAGCTGTCTTATTTCTCAACAGTCAACTTTTTCTCTTTTGTTTTAATTCCTTTCTGTAGGTGGAATGTCCATAATCCAGAATTAAGAATTTTTTAATATTTAAAAAAGGTATAACTTGCCAGTTTTCTTGTAAAATTAAACATATATGTACCATACAATCCAAACCTCCACTCCCAGGTATTTGCCTAAGGTAAATGAAGACGTATGTCCATACAAAATCCTGTCTGAATTTTTATAGTCGCTTTATCCATAATCACCAGAAGCTGGAAACAACCCAAATCTGTAAACTAGTGAATGGATAAGCAATTTCAGGTGTAGTCAGTTAATGGAATACCACTCAACAGTTAGAAGGGACAAATACTTACATGTCCAATGACATGAATGAATCTCAAAACCTTTATGTCGCATTCTGTAAAATGTTAAACTCCAGGGACAGCAGGTCAGCGGTTGCCGTGGAGTGGGGTTGGTGTGGGAGACTGGACGGGGGCCTGGCCTGCGGAACCCTTCTGGGTGACAGCAGTGTTCTGTCTGGAGGTAGTGGCCGCACAAGTGGGTAAGCTTGTGAAAAGTCACAGAACTATGCACCTGAAGGGGGTCGATTTTACTCTATCTAAGTTATACTTCAGTAAGGAAATAAAATAGGCAAAGACATAAGTACATCCACTGTGTCATTAAACATCCCAATGGAGTCTGGGGCCATACCCTAAAATCCAAGTTTGGTTTTTTTGAAATGAAATATATGATAGCTGTGTTATGCACTACGTGGCTCAAGTTTTGCTGCCAAATGAGTCGTAGAGCTTTTTCAATTTGGGGTATGAAAATAAGAAATTGTGGATTGATCACTGCAGACAAAGGACCACTGTGTAGGTCAAGGAATATAAAACTATTGACCATTTGGATCAAATACGGATTTTACTTTTCCAAACCACTTCTTGGGAAACACACATTGTGATAGTAAAAAATCATTGCCCCTCTTCTTCCACCCCTGGCCAGCCAGTAGTGCGGGGCATGGTTGATGGCTTACATAACGGTGGACACTCCCGGCATCCAGGCTCAGTGCGTGGTGTCACAGTCTGCCACGCCTGGAACGAGAGCTCCCGCCTCCCTCTCTCCTTCCCTACCTTCTTCCTTGTCTTCTGCATGAGGCATCAAAGGATCTTTCCTTAAAGTTCGGACAAACTTTGGGGAATATCTCACTGGTTAACAACATCCTGTAGGAACATCTGTCATCACTTTTAAAATCTACCTTCAGAGAATGTATATATCTTGTAATACAACTTTTTAACCAGTGTGTATCTATATTTATGTTCCAAACTGTAATACTTACATTTTAACAAAAAAATAAGTTTCAGCAGAAAGTCTTGAGTCACATTTCAGATATAATTGACAGAATGTCAGAAACTGGTATAAATGATCTAAAACCTTGATAAGTATCTATAAATGGGATGTGTATCTTAGAAGTTGCTGGCATTAAGCAAAGTCATATCATTGCATTCCAAGAAACTGGTTACTAACAATCATATTTTTTATTGATTACATTATATATTTTTCAGAGCCTTTGTTATATTTGAATGTTATATTTGTTTTTGAAATGTTTTAGGACATTGGTTTAGGTTTTTGTATTGACATGTAGTATATTATAATTTTTACTTCTTAAATATTGTGATACAAGATAATAAAATTATATTTGAGGGTCTTCTTTCTTTGAAAAATGATTTTTAGCTATCCTGCAGGGAATCAGACACATCTCCATTTTTCTAATGAATTAGAAAAATTTTCTTAAATAATAATCTTCTTGGTTTATGTCTAGTTCCATAGTTAGGTCAACTTTTCTTTTTTTAATTTACCAACAAAAGAGAAAATAGTGCAGTTTAGGTAAAATTGCTTTATACCTACTCTATAATTCCAGGTAGTACTTTTTATAATAGTTTAGTAGAGATTTTTTTCCCAAGGAAATTTTGTTATTTCCTTATAGTCTGCTTAGAGCAACATTAAAATTGTCTTAGAAAAAGATCTGAGCAATATTAAGAATCAAATACAGGATGAGAATTTTACAGGAAGCCTCAAATATAGGAAGAGGCTTCCCGGAAGCGAAAGTGACTCTCCCGAGGTCACACAAGGAAATCTGTGGCAGAGTTAGAACATACTCCAAATCTTTTATCATATAGCCCAGAGGTGTCCCCTGTATTTCACGCTGATGAAGTTGTGTGGTATTTAGGAGGGAGAAAAAAAAGTTTATACAGTTTGGGCAGTAACAATTTTCAGAGTAAGAATAATATGGACAGTATTTTGTTAGAATAAAAGATGACTTCGTACATTGTCATTAAAATCACTCCAGAGTAACATGGTCCCAGAAAAGGCTTCAGCGGCTGTAACGTTCTGTCTGCCTGTCCGTCTAGTGTGGTAGGCACTGGCCCCATGTGCCACCTGAAAAGCCCGAAAAGTGACTAGTACAACTGAGGGACAGAATTCTCATTTTTCAATATGTTTTTGTAATCCACTTAAAAGTTAGGAGCCATGCGAGAGTCGTGGACACTGTGTTGGACCACGCACTGCAGCGGTTATGGCGGTGGTGTAGCAGAGGTTATGTTGAACGTTACCTAATCTTGGCTAATGAAAAGGTGAAAGTTGTAGGTGGCAAAAGAAGGAAAGGATCTTCACCAGGAAAATACTCTGTTCAAGCCTAGAATTCGAAAGCCCCGAATTATTCCATGTTCAGAATGGCTGTGGAGCGTTTAATTTACCATCATTCTAGACTTAACTAATGGTGTGGACTTGGGAGCAAGCACCAAAGTGAGTGCAAAGAATGATTGGATTCAGAAGTAGGGAAAAACGCACTGAGAATTCTGATGACTGTAATTTTCCCCCAATTGTCTGGAAAATATTTATGAACGATTGCAGAGAGAAAAAAATCAAAAATTCTTGGAGTCATTGTTTATGTATAGTAGATTATCAGTTAGTCTGCAGTTGCTCTTGGTGGAAGACATGGCTTTAAGTTCTTGGGATTACATTATCTCCTGGTGCTTCAGTGAAATTCCCTCCATAACTACATAGCTGGTTCTAAATTTTCAAACTATTATTGAAAACAACTAATATTTTATGCTACACATAGACCGTCAGTTTAGTTATAAGAATCAGTTCATCTCTTATACTTGCTGGTACCTTGAAGAAAAAATATCTGTATGAAAATTATCAACTCATGGTACTACTCAGTAATTGGCAATATAAGGTCTTATACCTGGTAACTGAGGTTCTTTTTTTAAAATTATTGTTTAATTTTTCAACTACAGTTGATGTTCAATATTATATTAGTTTCAGGTATATAACCCAGTGTAATTAAACACTTATGCAGCTTACAGAGTGATCGCCCTATTACATCTAGTACCCATCTGACGCCATGCATAGTAATTACAATATTATTGACTGTGTTCCCTATGTTGTATTTTGCATCCCCAGGACTATTCTGTAGCTACCAATTTGTACTTCCTAATCCCTTCACCTTTTCCACCCATCCCACCAGCCCTCCTCCCATCTGGCAACTGTCGAAATGGTCTCTGTATCTATGAGTCTGTTTCTTGATTGAAGTCTATATATAGCTCTTCTCTTGAGATCCCTAAAGCACGAGGAATTAAAGCATGCTATGGGAAATGCAAAATGCATCGATCATTTGAGTAGACTTGGAATGCATCTTCTTCCTTCCTGTTCCCTTGGTCCAAAATATTTTAAAAAACTAAAATTGCCTTTTTTTTTCTTTGCCCATGTATACAAGCTCATATGAAAGCACCAATGCTTTAAAATAGTTTTAATGACAATATTTGGCTCATATTATATAAATATGTTTAATGCTTACAGTTATTGTCGTTGTTTTTAAAATTGTTCTATTGCTGTTACTGTTTTGTTACCCTTTTGTTTACATTGCTTCTTTGAAAGCTCAGATTTGTTTCGTTTGTGCTAAAATCTTAGCCTCATTCTGGGCCTAACTGATAGCGAATGATAGTCATGCATCCTTAGACAATTCACTTAACTGACTAGTGTCAGTTTTATTATCTCTAAATGAATCTGTTGCAGATGGTCCCTTAGGAGAGTGGTTCTGAAATTGAAGGTGAGGTGACAGGAGAAAGGTGACTTTCAGATCACGCCCCCTCATGGCCTGTAACAAGAGATGTTACTGATAGGCGTGTGTTACGCACGGCTTCAAGTAGAGGAAAGAAAGATCATAATTCTTTTAAATTCCTTGCTGCTTTAAGAATTTGTGATTTCACGATCATAATCTTTCCATGATCTTCCATCCCAACAAAGCCAAGTGAACTCCTTTTTACAAAATTAAGCCTACTCGGATCCTGTCAGCAGGTAAAGAAAGGGGCAAGAGCCCCTCAAAATGCTAAAATTGAGGTAAGTCAGTAATCATGACTTCTGTTTATTGATAGAGGTGTTCTTCGTATTTATTCAAAGTCATTTGTCTTCTGACTGCCTCAGAGGAGTTCAGAGGGGGGAGTTTTACTTTTAGCCTTTATTTTAACCGTGTGTCTGAGGGCGTACCTCTTGAACCACCGACTCCCAGACCCGCTGTCTGTGTGCCGTGTGTGTGCGTCTTTACAGGGGTTCCGTCATTTGTTTACTGATGATAACAGTGCAGACTGTTGAAAGTAAACTTCTGGCTTGCTTATTTTTTTATCCCACTTATTTTATTCTAATCAAAGAAAAAGATTTTAAGCCATCCATTTCTCCATTCTGGCCTGCTGTTATCTTGACTATAATTGCCTGGTTTCCTTTCTGGCTGATCTATTGGTAGCCTTTATCTGAATGTTCTTAAAGAATACAAATGCTCCATAGAGCATCATAGTCTCAATATTTTCAGATTCTCAGCTCAAATGAAAAGAGCCTGAGGTTTGACTGTTAAGTAAGTAGTTCATATTTGTTGTCAGAGTGTGTAAGGACCTCTAAATTCATTATGTTAGTTGTAGCTGCGATGTGGCATTTGAAAAATAGCTTCAGCTGTTTATGGATTGTGGTCCTTGGGCACCAGATAGTGGATGTTGGAATGTATTGCAGAAGAGCTGATTAAAGTTCCAGGATCTCAAACAGGACCCGTAGAAAGCCATTTGTAACGCCTCTGTCTGACTCCCTTGGATATACTTAATTTTTCTTTTTGAAAGCTTTGTTTTATTATCAACTTATCCATGAGGGAATACCGTTTTTGCAAAAATGTGCCTTTTGGAGAAAACATCAGCGAGCTATACCTGATGAGATATTTATGCAGGTAGACCGATTCGAACTTTGAAGATCCTAAATACTTTGCAGTTTTGTTACCTCGCTTATTGGAGCCATGCTTCACGATGACTTAAATTTCAGTAGTAGCTACTTTCAGTGGCCAGTGTTAATGTGTTTTTACTGTATGTCAGGGTATTTATACTTACTCCAAAATATAAACCGTGTCAGAATTCATTGTCCCGTTCTACCCACATCCTCTTTGCCTTGGGCCACTTTTCTTCCCTACAGAAGTTCAGTGGAGTAGAGCATGGAGATAGTTTACATAATCTCAAAACTCACAGATTTTTAAATCTGTTTTGTACTCCCCTGTTAAATATGTCAGTACTTCCTCATTGTTTTCGAAATAATGTTCAGATTTCTCAGAGGACCATTCATGATCTTTCTGATTCTTCTCTGCCTCGTTCTTACCCGTTCCCCGCAGTGCCTGTTGTTTTAGGGTTACAGCGCTACTGTTTTCCTTCGCATTTCTTTGACTTCAGTTGCTTCCTTCTCCCCCGGTCTTATTCACCTGAGCGTCACCTGTTTTTCCCTCAACGCTCTGCCCAAGTTTCCCCTCTCCCATCACAGGAAGGCTTCCTTGAACTATAATTACCTGCCTTTTATTATTCCATTTAGACTAGCCTTTAAACTCTTTATAGCATTTCATTAGATTCTTTTTATACTCTGCTGTAGTCATTTGTTTACTTGTCTGCCTCACTTCATAGACTAATAGTGCTTGAGTTCAGAGGTGATAGTGTCTGTTTTGGTTTTGAATCGGGCATATAGGCCTTTCAAAGAAATGTTCATTGACTGACAGGAAGAATGACTTTTATAGATAATTCATAATTTGATTTGCTTTGCTCTTGATCGTTAAGATATTTGAGGGTATGGGTTATGCCATTTTCCTCAAAGGAGCTTTTTAAACTGACTCACTAACTGCCATATTGCCAACTAAAATGTTTAATAAAGATAGGTTTTTGGCTTTGAGAAGTCAGGAACTTTATTGTAAAGGGACATAATAGTATAAATCTTAAACTGTCAGTCAATCAGAGAATCTGGAATACGACGTATGGGAATTAGAAAGACCTTGTGATCACAGATCACACATTCGAACTCACCTGTGCATGCTGTGAGCCTGTGACGTTCGTGGTGCACAGAATCTCCTCAGGGAAGCAAAGATGCTTAGAAACTTCTTCTTTATTGGAAAATAGCTCCTTATAGTTTTTAGATTTTTAGTATAATCTTTGAGAGGCAAGACAGATAGGTTATAGAACTTAAACATGTGCTTGGTGGTCCCGAGGTGTCTTTATAGTGTCTGCATGAATATTCTGTGTTGTATAACAAAACAGAGACAAAATGCCACGCAGTCTGTATCTACAAGGAAGACTTTAAAAAATTATTTAAGCTTATTTGTTAATAGCATTAAAATTAAATTATTTCTTTAATAATATAGCAAACTGAGTCGGTGTATTATAGCTGAATCAGAGCCCTGGCTATTCTTTTTATCTTTGAATGAACAAATACTATACATAGTATTAAAATTTCCTGTTCTCCAATTAAGCTTTCAAAAGAATCCTGTTGGTTAGATCTTGACTACTCTAGGAAGTTTGTGTTGAAGGTCTTAAATCATATACCTCTGTTCAGCCTGCAATATATTAAAAAATAGAATGAAGAAAAATTATTTACATCTCAGTTGGATATTTGCTCATTCTCAGGGATCTCAGCCTCCTTTTTAAAAATATTTTAAAGATTTGTTGCTTGTTAAAATCTGGTATTGAATTTGTATGAAGTGTACAGATTGCAGCACGTTAGAGTCTTATCATCATTTAAGAATGTATTATTCACTGTTTGGGGTGTTGGAGCACTGCCTCCAAGAGGTTTCTAGCATTTGGTACGTCGTTCACGTATTGCTAGTCTACAGACCTACCCTAATCGAGGCAAAGGCTTCAAGGTTCTGATTTTTTTTTCCCACTGCTATAAAGCTCAGCAATGGTAATTAATGGCTTTTTTTTTTTAACTCCCGATGTCTTTACAAATAAAATTGAATTTTTTTGAAGACAAGTAATTCATACCTTTAAAGAGCTACATTATTTTGCTTTTGTCTCAGAATGCATTATGCTTCACAAGTATACTGTGACAGGCTGAATAGAGAGGGGGGAGGGGACATTGTCTTCAGCTGGCGAGCTGTTATCAGAGGGAATGTGTTTCTGGACACGAGATTTAGCATTCATTGGTTGTCTGAAGAAAGCTATTTCATCTGAGGATTGGACAAGAAGCTGCGTCAATTTGCTGCCCGTCTCCAAGGCACTGGTGATGCTGCCTTCACAAGCTGGCTAACGTCACGGCTCCATCACCCAGCGGGGTGTGGACTATCTTTTTCTGTTCTTCTCTATTTAATTCTCTATTTGCTGCCTACTGCATTTCTTAATCTGTCTTCTGCCAAATGCTAACAGCATGATATTTTGCAATCATCTAGGTGAATACAAGAAAGACGAACTCCTAGAAGCTGCTAGGTAAGTGATTCCATTCATTTTAAGTGAGTATAATGCATTTAAGGGAGAATAGGGGGAGGGCAGGTGGAGGACTATAAAAATTATAACATGTTATTGTCTTGCTTGGATTTTATGCAATAATGCAGATAAGACCTTATACTGAATCTTTGTGGTGTACTTTATTTTACATAATTAGTATATGAAATGAGACAGTCTTTTAGTATGGTGATGATTGTAAGGTTAATTTTATTTGGAGCATATCTTAAGGCACCTGCAAACCTTAGTTGCCCAGCTTTTCCAATGATATTCTCGAAGTATTTAAATACCTGTATCTTCATTTTACTTTAAATTTTTTTGTAATTTTCAAAAGCTTGAAAGAGAGGCATAAAGTAAATGTTAAAGTTCTCACCATTTTCTATTGTTCTTGCTCATTTATAATTTAATTGATTAGCTTTTTGCAGTATTTTGTATGTATTTTTAACTCCTGGGTTTTAAATCACCTATCGGAATAAAGTTTGTTTATAATTAGGAAGATGACTTTATGCAGATAAATAAAACAAAAATGTAGAAAGCTACATTTGCTAAGCTGTACAACTGTGTGATGATTAACAGGAATTAATTAGGAATATATTAATTGAATTGAATATAGCAAAAGAGATTCATTCAGAACCATATAAAAGAAACTGAAGCAAACCCATATTCTTTTCCACTTTCTTGTGGAAAGTATCTATAAATACTCGTAAGAAGCTCTGTAATTTTAAGAGACTTGACTTACACCTTTTCATAGGAGTGGTAATGAAGAAAAACTGATGGCTTTACTGACTCCTCTGAATGTGAATTGCCACGCAAGTGACGGACGGAAGGTAAGTGTCTTAAATATAGTAGTTCCCTTCCGTGATTGATTTTGCCTCACAGTTAAAATGTTTGAAGTAGGCATGTATGTGTGAGCGTGCGTAGCTGTATTTTTACTGGCATTTTCTCCCTGTGAAATGAAATGCTGCTGCATCTGCTATTGGCAGGTGTGACATATTCATACAGCTGGTGAAGCATGGGTCTTAAGCCTTTTCTCTTCAAATGTCAGACACTGAAAGTTGTTTGGTAAATGGGACTGCAACTTTGTCAGTGATTGGAATTATAACAACATATATTATTTTCTGTGGATGATCATGGAAATTGGAAATACCTGTTCATGTCCTGTTTGCTCATCTTTGTTCGGATATATGCATTTTTGATTTCTTGTTTGGCAGAGGATGATGTATTTACTAGATACCAACACTTTTTCCATTTAAAACTGAGAAAATGTTGCTAATGATTTTTTTAGATCTATGTGACAGCCCTGCTTTTTGTGACAGCCCTGCTTTTTTGTTTATTATTCTTTATTGGCTAAGTTTTTATCATGGCATATGGAAAGAAATGTATGAAAGCAGAGAGAAACATTCCGCATTGATATACAGTTGTCATAAATGTAAGGTGGTATATGAGGTGTACAGCTGGCATCTCATTATCTGCTTCCTGTTCTTGCTGAATACGGACCGAAATGCAGTCCTTTACAGCTTTGGTGATGTACGGAAAAGTTGAACAGTGTTTTATTTACCTAATAGGTATTGAAAAACAGAGCACTTCGTCCTATATATAAAGTCTTCTTTTAAGTGGCCGTTAATTTGTTAATGTTAAAGGATTGCTTTTATATTTTAAGAACCTAAAATAAAATATTTTAAAAGTTACAATGCACATGTTGAGGAAAATCATCCTGTACCTAATATTTAAAAATTAATTTGTTTGAAATTATTTATGTTGAAACTATGCTATGAAAAATATCAGGATGGCCAGTGCCCCTTAGAAATAATAAGCTATTTTGCCTTTAAAAATTATTTTTCTGAGTGATAATTTCATAGATCAAAATTACTCAGTTTTCCTTTACTGCTTCCACACTTTTTTCCCATTTTAAGGAATCCCATATAATAGTGGCAAGGAATTGAATCCCTTAGACTATATGTTATTTTTTATTGTGGGTGACTTGTATATTACTTCATACAGCCTGGTGAATGTTCAGTTTCCCTAGATAACATGAGGAGAGCATTCTCATTTTATGTAAGGTTAAATTATATATATATATATTTATCAAGCTCTAAACTAGCAAAGCTTTATTCAGTATTACTGATAGCTTTTTGGAGATTTTTTAAATCATTTCTCCTTTTTCTTTCAATTGTGAGGTTGCTTTGAGGATATATTCTTGAGTTACTTTAAAGCTCCAGGTTTTGTTTGGATCCTCTCAGTAGATAAGGTGACTTTTAACACCGTGCAGAAAAGGGCCTTTTTATCAATGGTAAGTGCAGCTATATCTTTAGATACAGCTCTTTTTAGAATTCAGCATACTTCAGTTTTCCATAGCCATTTTAATTTCTCAGAATTTATGTGCGATTACTAAGGCAGGAGTCGATTTCCTGCCCAGCCTCACTCTCCCATCTGTACCTTATACCTTGACATCCCATTTGTAGCTCAAGAAATCATAATAGTTAAGGAGTGTGAATACTAATAATTAACAAATTACTCACCCCCTACACAAATATATAGAACTCCTTTATTTTTCCTTCCTCTCCAAGGAGGATACACTTCCTTCATTTCTTTTAGCTGGATCCAATGTATTTTTCATCCAAATTCCTATGGCTCCTTTTCTGTATTACTCTTGGCATTTACCACAGAGTTCTTGAGTTATAGTTATTCACACATGACTTTTTCTTCCACTTTTGTATTAGATCTCTGTTGTATTTTGTATCAGACCAAGCCAGGCACTTTGTATGTAGCAGGAGTCTAAGATATGAATATGTTCCCTGATAAACAGGTTTATCCTCTGCAGGAGACAAAGCATCTGTACTCTTTGCCATTTCGATAATTAACTCAGAAATATGTGAATAGGGGATTTTATATTTTGTTATTATATTTTATTGCTAGTATTATTTTAGTAATTTATTTTGCGTAAGTATACTAGGAAGGGTGGCACAGAGTTTACTGTGTGGACCATTTTGAAGAACAGGTCTCTCAAATATTATTCTTCTGAAAGATTCATGCCATATAAACAATGCAATAATTTTTCTAAATGTACTCTTATTTTTTAGATTATCAATGTTCTCAAATTAGGTAGAAAAATTAAACTTAAGCATTTATTAGTTTTTAGGGCTATTTATGCATATAACAAAAATCATTTAAAATTGTATATTGACATGCAGAGTGAAAATAAAATTTCATAATTAAAAGTGAGTGATGTTTACATGTAAATATTGTGCTTATTTGTGGCACAGAGCAATTCCTATTAAACGTGTCAGTCTCAGTAAAGCCACAAAGCAGTGGATGTTCTGGGTGCTCATGGAGCTTGGGATAAGATACCTTAGTTATGACATTACCTTTTGTTTTCTCGCTTTTGATGTCAAGAAAATGTGTAAGTAAATCTATCTGCTAAACTACAAGTCTGATTTATCTATTTAATATTTTTACAACCCATTTCCATGTCTTTATCTAGAATTAGGAAGTCAGATTGAATATTAAGAGGATAAAGGCACTTTACATGTAATTTAGTCAGGTATATAAAGTTTTATTTCTAGAATTTGCATTTTAGAACACAGTGTAGAGTGAAATTCATTGTTAGAGGGTTTCTAAATGGCTGTAGTGATGCTGACCTCAGTCCTCTGTCTCTGGTTTTACTACGGTTCCTGGTTTATAAATTAAAAGACCCATGGAAATGTCAGTTTTCTAATGCATTTAGGAAAGAATGGTTCCTTATACATTAACTAGTAGGTGGAGAGTTTGCCTAGATTTTTGTGGGGGCTTTTGACTTCAGCATTCCTTTTTATGTGCTGCATGGGGCTGGGCAATGACTGTACACTTTAAATATTCTCTTAATTCTACACTGCGACTTGATAATTATCTAATTAGGTAATATGTGAATAGTTAATATTTTTATTTCCCAGACATTTGTTTTTCTAACCTGTAGAATTCTCAAGATAGTGAAGTATCAATAAGGTTTTAAGTAATTTAGATTTTTACATTATACTTTTATTTTACATGTAAATCAAAGTGGAACTTGACTAGTCTAGAAATTTCCAGTTGTTTTTTTCCATAAAAAGCAAAGGCAAAACTTTTTTTGTAATAATTTGTTCTGAAATGCTACTTTTATAGAAGTATGTACGTGTTTCAATGATGGTCACTTTAGAAACATAAAGGCATGGATATAACTTATTATTCTTGCATCTCCTGCCCATGACGATTAGGTAGAACCTTCCAGTCACTTTGAATTGCAGTGTGAAGTAGAACCAGATCCTTAAAACAGATTGTTTTCTTTCTAGAGTTCTTTATTTCTGTATTTTCAAAGTTAGATTTGTTATCTTTTAATCTCCCTATACAGTATTTTCTATCAATATCAGATGTTTTATTAGCAGTCGTACAAATGTTCTGGCCTTGTTTGATATGTAAATTTAAGGTGGTGGTGCTCTCTTGTTTTTCAGTATTAATTTTCATAAGGATACCTCTTTACAATGAGTGAAAATATTTGAATATATCTCAAATTATTTTAACGCTGAACCCTCTTCAGAGTTCATTTTGGTCCTTCTGTTATTTCCCTTTCCTGGCTGCCTTTATCTCTTTCAAAGTAAGTGTTGTAAATTTATCAGCTCCTTACAACAAGGAATAGGTTGGAGTTGGGCATTACCGTGCGTCCATACTCCTCGGTGCGAACACTGTGTGTCTTCGCAGTGCCTCCTGCTGCCGTAATTGTATGTCACCAAATATTGAAAGTAACTAATATTTGGTTGGTGATTTCCTTTTATAAAATATTCAGTGTAATTTATGGTGGTTCAGATTTTTTTCTGCTCCTTTTGCTCATTGAACCAGCACTCAGTACTTACCATGTGTAGGTTACTGTTTTAACTGTCATGGGAGATAAATATGTGTTTAGTGGTATCGGTTTACAAGGAGCTTAAACATTGCTAGAATGATTAAAACATTATCCATTACATTGAAGTTAACACACTAAACAAATGTATGATTTCTTTTGCTGTGATTCAATTATGAAGTGTAGATTTAAGGTGGGATTTGTTTTTCTGACCCTTTTATTTTCAAAGCACTAGCATTTGGACATGTATTCTCTTCTGTAAGAAACCACAAATTTGGATTAACGGGCAGTTGGAGGAGCGTGATTTAAATTCAGAAAGATTAACTGAAGGCTTTTTTTTTTAATGTCACATTTCAACTGTGGAAATGTTTGCTTCCATAAAATAGTTAATAATGAATAAGACTCTGGAAACAGAGAAAAGCGAAGTGTTTTATAAACTATTTTTAAATAGAGATCAATAAGAACTAAAGTAGAATTTAGTACCATCCCTTGAAGACACAAAAAATTGTGTGATGTAATTGAAAGAGCGAATAGGCTCTGAGGTCAGACAGCTTGACTTCGATTCTCTGCTCATTCATTTTCTAAGTGTGTGACTGTGGCTGTACAGTTTTCAGTGTATCCATTCATATGGGAATAATCATCCCTTTCCACCAGGCATTTCGGAGGATTAAGTGAACTAATGTGATTAACGTATACAGTTCATAATAATCATCCCATTCCACAAGGCATTTGGGCTGATTACATGAAGTAATGTGATTAATGTGTACAGTTTGTAGCAATATAGAACTTCAGTAAATTAGATTCCTATACCTTTGAAACATTTTTGAAGCTTTTGAGCATATTTAGGATGGACACATACTGAGTATTCTAACATACCACACTTCCCCACTTAAATTGTCTTTATTATTCAGGCTCAGTCCCAGGTGACATTTGGTTAAAATGTGGGTTACCAGGTAATCTACAAAGCATGTAGTTGACATAATTATTTGGGAGCTTGACCTTCGCCCCTCACCACTCAACATCACATTTAATAAATTTGTTTAAATTAGCAGCTTATAAATTCAGAAATATGTTCTTGAGCTATATATACTTGGCTGAAAATAATGCTACAGTATTCATTTGCATTCCATAAAGCACATCCTTGAAGCACAAAGAACATACAGGATTCACACAGTTTTTTGTATTTATATTTAAACTTTAGGGTTACATACATTTGTCATATTCTAATAGTGTTCTTGCTAAATAGCTCCTTCAGTGTAATTCTTCTCTGAATATCATATTTGACCAGCATTTTAATAATCCTTATATGGTAAATTGTTACTTTGAAGGCCCCTTAATGAACTGTGCCTCTCATATTTATACCCTTGTCTAGTCTCCTACACAGAGTCTGAGCTGACCACAAGACTGCTTTGATGAATAAAATAAGGCAGAAGTGCTGCCTTGCCATTTCCAGGACTAGCCCCTGACTTGGCCTGGCAGCTGCCAGTTTCTTGCTTCTGGAATGCTCTCTCTTGGAACCCGGCAGCCATGGCACGAGGCCTCCTGAGCAGCCACGTGGAGAACTAAGGCCTCTAGCCAGAGATGCACCTGAGCTCCCCGTTCAGACACCCCAGGTTTTCTAGCCTCCGTGGAACTCCCAGCCCAGCCTCCAGGGGACGGACAGAAGCCGTCCTAGCACCTTAGCAAACCCACCCTTTCTGGGGTGGCTTGTTATCTAGTAATAAATAACTGAACTGCCCTACTCTAAGGAACTGTAATTCAATCAGTGCTTATTATCTTTTGGGCAAGAAAGATAGCATCGTTTCTCAGGCGGATTACTGAAAATGGTTCTTTCATATCATAGCTCCTTGGAAGAATAGTGAAGATTTTAAAATAAATCCCCAAATATTATTTCTTTAGATATATTGAATTTGTATCTTAAAATTTAAGATTTTTTTCCCCTCAGAATGCATAAAATAATTTCATGTGCATCTTTGGGGATTATGGCATGAGAAAAAGCAGGAACTTGAAAGCAGACAAATTTTTAAGTTAACGTTATCGTTAGCTATGTGATGATGGCAAGTTTTATTGTATCTCTGAGGTCTCAGTTCTTTTGCCTAAAGAATAAGGATTGGGCCACATTAACTCTAAGATACCTTTCAACTCTCACATTTTAAGATTGTAAAATATTTTGTAGTTTATTTTTTATCAGCCGGTAGTAACTACCGTAGTAGAGAATTGGATTCAATAAGAGCCTGTAGAGCCACCTAAGTGAAAACTTCTGATATCTGGAGTAAAGTTTATACAGAGCCTTTTTCTCTTCGAAGAAAGTTTTAACATCACCTGTGGGCACACACCTGACTCCCTATGGCCTTTAGTGGCCTTTATCATCGTCCTCTGTTCTTGCCAAATTTTGGTAGGAAAAAGGTTGTACCATTTTCTAATTTTCAACTTTCATGGATCATACTTCACATGTTACTTGGGATTATGAGAAGGTCAGGATGCTGTAAGTCTGCATTAGGGAATTCTCCAAGTACTTGAAGTTTAATTATATATCTCATCAAATCACATCTGTAAAGTATATCTTGCTGAGCTATGTGTGTCTTACTATAATGCAGGAATCCCTTAGAGCAAGTTTTGTTGCCTACTTAAGTTGGGATGTATTGTGTAAAATCTTTATGCTTATGTATATTCATTTTGTAACAAGGGATTAAAATGTCTTTTTTATTCTTCATTAGGGAATCTACTAAAACAGTCTCTATTTTGTCAAGCATGGCACTTCTACTGGTGAGGGTAATTAGGACGCATGCCAGTTGCGCTCTCTTTGAGAAAAGAATTCTTAGTAGAAAGAGATCACAGTGTTAAAAAGCAGGCGGTAAAACTTAGGAGTTCGTTTTAGTTCTGCTCAGCCACCCTCCTAACTTTGCTTTCTCCTGTTCTCATACTCAGAGGGCACGAGCTTCCTTGCAGTTTTGAGTTTGTAATTGAGGGATGGAAAATGAGTGAGTGCTACATCATTTTACTATGAGTGTGATTCATTATTAAAAATTGACTTTAAAACCAAATTACAAAAAAAAGACACTTCTGAATATCCTTTTAAAACGGTAAGAATTGACATTTGAAAGGGCTTTTTCTGCCTCTGCAGTACAGGGTGGACTGCAGCTGCAGCCGTGTGCACGTGGCCGAGTGGCAAGGGAGTGAGGGGTCAGGAAGGAACACACAAAGTAGCCTCAGGGGTTCTTCAGTTAAGTGGGATGCTGGTGGTGTCATCTGCGTATTTTTATCTATCAATTATTATGTGATAAAGAGATTTTAAAATACCCGTATAACGATTATGATCTTCTTGGCTTAAACTGTTCAGTTAATATCAGTTGATCATGGAATATTCTTCAAAAGGCTCTCAAATCCTTTTAGTAAAGGGTGAACCTTACCGTGTAAAAAGGCATACTTAGGTACAAAGAGAAGTCTACTTTCAGAAATTCTTCTGGCCTGATGAGAAGCAAAAAGAAGTGAAGAGTTAATTATGGATTTAAGAACTTTGAAGCTATCTGTAGCGTTGAATTAGCATTATCAGAAACAGTTGTTTGGCCGTAATACAAAACCAACATAAACTATTGATTTCTTAATTCATTGTGTTCAGGCTGCAATACAATATCCAGGGTGGCTTAAAGAACAGCAATTTATTTCTCACAATTTAGTTCTGGGGGCTGGGAAATCCAAGATAAAGGTTGATTTCTGATGAGGGTCTCTGTTCTTGCCTTGTGGAGGGATGCCTGCTTGCTAAGAGAGAAAGCGAGCTCTTGAGTGTCTCTCCTTTGTAGGGGCACTACTCCCTTATCATGAGGGACCTCCTGAAGTTCCTGTCTCCAAGTATCATCACACTGAGGGTTGGGGTTTCCACTTAGGAGTTTGGGGGACGAGCAACACAAACATTATCACACTCGGTTATTTTTGTCTCACTACCTTTTTCTTCTTCTTTTTTTAAAGAAGTGTAATCACTCAGGAAACCTTATTCTCCCCTCTTCCCACAAGCATATGCATTCATACATGCACTTGTTCAATCAAATTAGAATTATAAAAGGAAATTTCTAAAAGCATCAAGAATTTTCATGATATTCTATTTAAAAGAAGACTGTTTTCCGTGACTAATAGAACATCTATCTATACTAAGAATGGCATCAGTAGTAAAATTTTAAAAACACTATAAATACTTTGCATAATTTTTTGAAATGCATATTTGGCCAAGTAAGTACATTTGGAAGTAGGCTAATTCCAAATATAAAATGTTTCATATATTGACTTTTCCTTCTGTAAAGATACTTTAGTTTCTTAATAGTAACATCACAATATCCTACTCTGAATATGATAATATCCATTAAGTTAATCTTTGAGTCTCAGAGAGGGTTCAATACCCATGAGAATTGGGGGAGGGGCTTGTGGGCAGGGCGCAGAACTGGAGATCTCTACACCTCTGTACCTTTGGCTGCTGAATTCAAATATGCAAACTCAGAAGCAACAAGGACTTCACCACTGAAGGAATGTTGAGGCAACAACTTATATCAAAACTCGTAGAGCTCTTAACCGCATTGAAATCAGCTAAAGGAACTGATCATTCTCTCTCTTTACACAGTTAAAATGTCTATCTAATGACCTAAGGTGGAATGATTCTCTCATAAATAATTTTTAAATGCCAATCAGTGTAACTTGTTCCCTGTTTCAAAAACAAGTTATTTGTTGAACATTAGTTAGAATCTTGGGTGTTTAGATTTGAAAACCTAAGATTATAAATGTTAACTGTAAAAATAATTCATGTGAGTTTGGGGTAGTGTTAAAACTTTTCTCCTTAAAACATCAGGTTACTATCAGACCAAGAAACCTGGTTTCCATAAAGTATGCCAGCTGTGTCTCATTAAACAATGCAAAATGAATGTTGCACCTTTTGAGAATGCTAACCATTTTTTTCCATATAAACCCTAAGAGAGGAGGCTAAAATTCATTTTCATGCATACATTTCCATTTTTCTGCTGATTCTGAGGCTGGAAAAAAGAAACAAATTTCTGGCTGTTGAAGAATCCCCTTGGAGTTTCCGCAATGATAATATTAAGTTAAAATTGAATTAAGTTGGCATTCAGAGTATTATTCTCACAAAGATTACCCTATGGATTTCCTGTTGTCCCTGTTTGTTCATTTCCTTTCTCCTTTTCTCTTCCCAGTGCATGCATGCACTTAAGATAAAGACAGTCCTGTATATTATCACTTTAAAAATAAATTCTTCCTGGATAAAGCAGGTGAATTATAGAAACTTAGTTCTATAAGATATTTCATAAGTTCAACAAATTTTCAAGTGCCGTGGGTCCCTTTCTAAAGAAGACTGCGCGTGTTACTTGGGAAGCACACCCTCTGGGATGTGGAATAGCAGCCGTCAGTCTTCCTCCGTCCGCAGTCTGCCTGGAATTCGCAGACTCTCGTTTGGAGGAGCAGTTGAGCAGTAGCTCGTCTGAGTGCCCAGTGCAGTGTGGGAACCTTCACTGGGGTACTGGACAGCCGGGTGACTCCGTCATCTGCTCTGCTTGAAAACTTTTTTTTTTTAATGAGGATCCACTGGTTTGCATCAAACCACATGTGAATTTAGTGTTGAATGTAGGGTTTCACACTTTCAGGAGGGATATTGAGCAGTTAAGGGGGGACCGAAGCGGTATTCAGGAAGTTATTCTGTACAAAGCAGTTGAGACAACTGGAGGGGTTGAGTTCAGGAAGAGGCCAAATGACTATTTATTAGAGATCCTTAGAAAAATCCTGCACTGGGAAAGGGGCAGGCAAATTATCTTCTCTAATTTCAGTGTTTTATCATTCTTCCTTGTCTTCAATACTTACTCTTTTAGGTGACTTCTGTTGTTAAGTTCTGCATTTCTAAAGTGCCTGTCCAGTGGTTTGGTCACACCCTTATTTTTGACAGGGTTTGATGTGTGGTGCACTGTGGTCAGAGCGTTAAAATAGTCAGAACTACCCAGGCATTCCCTGCCCACCGAGCGTAACTCCTCTGCCGCTTTGCCAGACTAGCTCACTTCTGAGCATCCTGTCCAGAACCTCAGTCCTCAGCCAGAGGAAAAGAAAGAAGGGAGAGTGAGAGTTCTGAAGTCAGACCATCTGGATTTGATCTCTGACTCTGCTGTTCACTTGCCGTATGAATCCCCCTATTCCTCCATTTCCTCGTTTGTTGCATGGAGATGCTGGTAGTTTCTAGCTCTGGTGGTCGTGTGTAAAGGAAACAAGTTAATGCGTATAATACACTTTGAACAGTACTTGGTACCTAGGAGATACCCAGTAAATTTTGCTATTGTTTTCAAAAAGTACTTTTTATTTTTAGCCCTGGCTGGTGTAGCTCAGTGGATTGAGCGCGGGCTGGGAACCAAAGGGTCCCGGTTCGATTCCCAGTCAGGGCACATGCCTGGGTTGCGGGCCGGGTCCCCAGTGAGGGCCATGTGAGAGGCAACCATACATTGCTGTTTCTCCCTCTCTTTCTCCCTCTCTTCCCCTCTCTCTAAAAATAAATAAATAAAATCTTAAGAGAAAAAAAAAGTACTTTTTATTTTTAAAATGTTTTGTATCTTCTATTTCTTTTTAGCCTGAAAATAACTATGTGAGGCAGCCAAGTAGTGTTGTCACCCAACTCCCCCCATCACAAAGGTTGTGACTTAAAAGCATTAAAACATTGCATGCTGTTATGTTGTTGGAGTAATATCATGTGTATTAATGAACAGTCCTGATATAGCCCACTGAGATGAGCCAGTATCTTAGGCGAGTTGTGGTCTGCTCGAAGCACAGTGTTTGAGAGAGCAGTTGACCAAGAGGGCCAGGACCCGAGGAAAAGACTCATAATGGGAAAGAAAACTTTATTGTAGAAGGAAGGATCTAGTCATGTGTAGTCTGTAGAAAAAATCAAGTTAAGGGAGATGTAGTTTGTAAGAAAAGAATAAATAAAATATCTTTTAAATTTTGTTTCTACTTTGGTTCACTAATTTTTATTCTCTAGATACAGTTTTTCTTTTTAATTTTCTTTATAATAGCCCAAGAGTTGAGAAACTTCAAGGACATTGTTTAATATTTATTATACTACTTAAAATATCCCTTCAAAAGACAGGCAGAGGTGATGAGATATACTTATTTCCATGGACTCTTACCCATATTGATTTGTTAGCTTTTAATTTATTTCGATTCTGATTTATATATCACTGTCTCAAAGAACTTCTTAATCATGACTCTGTGTCTAAAAGAAATTTAATAAGCTTTGATTATGTAGTTATTATATTTCCCTGGGAATTTTATATTAATGGCTGATACAGTATTTTATGTGTACAAGGGGAACATTGATCTTTTTTAACCAAATAAATTTGGAAGAGATATGTTTTGTTAAGATAGCCAGAACAGAGATGGAACAGCCTAAACGCCCATTTATAGGTAATGGGTAAATAACGACAGTCCACTCGTGCAATGGAAATGCTGTAGGAAGAGTTAGACAGACCTCTATGTATTAAAATGTTAAGAGGAAAAAAATGGCAGAGAAATAACTATCCATTTGTTTGACAAAACAACAGCAAAAAGAACTGAGAAAAACACGTTTGGATACACAAAAAAAAATATCTCAAATGAAACTGTGGAACTATAAACTGACTGCCTTTGAGAAAGAGGTTTGTTGGACTAGATAGAGGGAAAAATAGAACATTTTACTCTATATTATTTTATAGAAAATATTTTTACTTCTTTTTTTAAAATGATTTTATTTATTTATTGTTAGACAGAAGGGAAGGGAGGGAGAAAGAGAGGGAGAGAAACATCAATGTGTGGTTGCCTCTCACGTGGCTCCCACTGGGGACCTGGCCCGCAACCCAGGCATGTGCCCTGACTGGGAATCGAACTGGCGACTCTTTGGTTCGCAGCCTGCACTCAATCCACTGAGCTACACCAGCCAGGGCAAAAATATGTTATTTTTATAATTTCAAAGGGAATTCTGTTGGTTGGAGAATGGTGAGTAAATATGAAGTAATTGATATTGAGACCAGATAAAACAGAAAAAATACTTATATAGAGCCTCATTTTTGAAACCAGATCTGAAAAAAAGCACATTTTTATATATCAGAAATAGTGGGGACAAGTATTGGAATTTTTAGTTTCCGTAGGGGTAAAATGTTACAATGTCTTGAATTTGTGTCAGAATACTTCAGTGGTGAAAATAAAAGATAAAAGTGATACCAGAAGCCAGTGTAACAAAGTCTTAATAATTGAGTAATGTATGTTGAATCTGGGTGATGAGTACATGAGTGTTCAAGTGCTGAAAAGATCATAAAGTTTTATCTTACGAAATCATTTTGTAATTGTAACAGTAGAGCAAGAATCTGGAAGGAGAATTTGAAAATTATGTTATATCATGGAGCTGGTGTGGAACTGAGAAAAACTGCAATTGTGTCTTTTTAAGAAATAAATTATTAGATAGAAGGAGTAGTACCTTTTGTTTATCTCTTGAGCTGACTCCTAACAGGACTCATGTCCTTATTTGGTGAAGTAATAGTAAGTCTTGTCTCATTCCAAATGGATGGGCACCCTGGCCTGTGCACATGCGCACACAGATGCACCCAATTTTCTGACTTGGAAGCACTCCCGAGACCAAGAAACTAAGTCAGCACTAAGCCTGACTAGAGTAGGGTGACCAGCCATGCCACTTTGCATGGGTGTTCCAGGACCAGGAAAGTCCTTGGCAAACCAGTGTGAGTTGGTTACCCTAGTCTGGAAAATTCCAAAGGATTTGATCTAATTCAAACTGCATCTCCACCTTAAAGAAAACCAATATACATCAGCTTTTTCTGATGACTTAACATCATGGCTTCGCAGCTGTGGTTTTGTCCTTTCCTAGGGAATGGGTCAAACATCCACAGGCCTGCATGGAAATGTAGCTGTAAACTCTTCCCATAAATTTAAAGTCAAAATCATCAAGCTGGACTATTCTTCTCCTCTGTCTTTTTTGGTAATATAAATCAAACGCTGACAATAACTTCCACTTTTTTAATGCCTTACTACTTATGATGCAGTATGTTAAGCCCTTGAAACATAAAATTCAGGTACATTCTCCATTCTCAGTGACCTCACAGTGGATTAGAGGAAATAGATACATGAATAAATATTTGTGTTATTTTATGAGAAATCTTAGTGAAAGATTATGGCAGATAGTTTTAGGACCAGTCTTTGGTAATTTTTTTTTGCTTTTATTGCAAAAATATTGTCCAAAGACAGAACAAGAGGAAAAGATAATCATTTTGGAGTATTGCTATTTTGGAATCTCTCATAAAAGGAATGCCCCAAACTTTGTACTATATAAAAATAGAATAATAATAATAGTTTTAAAAAAATAAGACTTAATTTTTCTAATATTTTATGCTGCCTAGATGAAGTTACAGAGGTCGGGTATTCTCTCTAAATAGGAGTTGTCAACATCAGAAGCTTTTCTCAGCACCATTAAAAGAGGGAAGTCTTTCCCTGTACCCAGCAGTCATTTGAGAGATAGCAATATGTGCTGTGTGTCAAAATGTAAATGCTGAAATTCCCTTGGGATTGAATATGCAGTAATATGCATTTAAATCTTGAGAAATACTTATGATTTCTTTCTCAGTGGAAAAAAAATCTAGAAATTAAATTTTAGTATTCTAGATACATGATAATATGTACGTCTTCCAAAGCTGATAGCTGCATTTTATATTCATAAGATTTTTTATTTTGCTTTGTAACCCTCGGGAATATTTTGTCTTCCATTGTTGTTTGGATTTGTTAAGAAGTCATGTGAAATTAAATTTAAGTGGGAAAATATTTTGTTACTAAAAGGTCTGTCACTTTTTGAGAAGGCATTTCACTTTTTTTAGCACTTTTTAATTACTAAGCAAGTACATATTTTTGTAAAAATAAAAACAAAATACCAAAGTGTATACAGTAAAAAGTCGAAGTCCTCCGTTCAACTCCTCCCCGCCCCCTCCCTGTCTGCAGTGCCCTTTATTAAGGTTTTGCCTGGTTTGAGGAGAAAGAAGGGCATCAGAGGGCCTGGGTTTGCATCGCAGCTCTGCCAGGTGCGAGCTATGCATCCTTGATCCCAGCTCTGCCACTTGTTAGCTGTGTCCTTGGGCACAAGCCTCAGTTTCTTCCCCTGTAAAATGGAGGCACCGTAATACGGGCTTGAGGAAGTATTGAATGAGATGAAACTGAAAAAAGCGCTCAACAAAGCCCCTGCACCTCAGCTGGATTCAGTTAAATTTGAATTTGAGGATTTTCCAGAAGCTATTTCACCTAGTACGGTCTAATTCCCAGTGGCTTCAGCTAATTAATAATGATGGCAATTGACCTGTGTACCAAGAGAAGCAAAATAAAGATGACATCAGAAAGTTGGAGGGGGTGGTGGGGAAGATCTTTCGTGGCCATCTAGACAGTTATAAAGAGCAGCTTTTACTTGGATTGAGATGCAGAGCCATTGGAAGATTTTGAGTGAAGAATTTGTGTATCTACCATGCTGTAACAGAACCACTCTGCAGCCGTGCTGTGTAGACTCCAAGAAGATTATGCCAGAAGCAAGGAGACCAAATTGAAGGCTTTTAACAACCAACCAGTTGAGAGAAGGAAATGGCTTAGACTAGGGTGGTGACAATAGATGTGGTGAGAAGTGATTGGGCCCTGCAGATATTTAGAGATACAGCCGATAGAAGTTCTGTGCGATGCAGGGAGCGTAGTGTGCGAAAGATAGGAATCAAGAAAGACACTCAGATTTTGACCTGAGTAGCTAAAAGGATGGAATTGCCTTTAACAGCAGTAGGAAATTCTGTAGAGTGGATTTGGGGGGAAATACAAGGAGCTCAGGTTTGGTCATGGTAAGTATGAGATGTCTCCTGTATGTCCCTATGGTGATGTCATATAGGAAGTTAGATTATGAGAGACTGAAGTTCAGCAAAGAAGACCTGAGCTGGAGATGTAATTAAGTTGTCAGTGTATGCATATTATTTAAAGCCCCAGGACTGCATGAGATCACCACAGGGATGAGGATAGTAATAAAGAAAAGAGGTCTAAGGACATAGCTCTGGAGTACTCCAGTATCAAGGAAATGAGGACTAACCGGAAAAAGAGACTGAGGAGTGACAGGGAGGCAGGTGTGTAGGTGTCCTAGATACCATCTCAAGAAGGAAGAAGTGATCAGCCGTGTGAGATAATGCTGATAGGTGAAGCAAGGTGAGGACTGGTAAATGACCATTACGAGCTTCTAAGTGTGTAAGATAGTTAATAAGGTAATAATAAGTAATAACTGTCATTTGTTGATCTTTTTCTATGTGATACTCTTTTAGGTGCCTTATATAGTCATTAATCCATAAAATAGCCTTCATGGGAGGAATTATGATTCTCATTTTACAGATATTAGAAGCCAAGGCTCAGAGACATGAAGGAATTAGTCCAAAAGCACGTATCTTAAAATTTTGCAGAGCAAGAATGCAAACCCAAAGCTTAAAAGCCTTTACCCAGACTTATGCTAAAGTTGTGCCCACAGTTTTATATCAGGGTTGTTGGTTGTCACCATTTTAGCTATGCGTGTACGCATAGGGTAAGTTAAAGCAACCTTGAATGCTTTATACTACCCTGCAAATCTGTATCATAGAAGACAAAGATATAGATGCACATTTTTTTAAGTGGCCTGATTCCAAGAAGATAACTTTGAATTATGGGGCTTCTTTAAGTAAACATTCTTTTTTTGTAAACATTCTACAATATGAAAATATTTCCTTGGAGTAGAATAATATTTAGATAGATTTTTAGATAAGAGTTTTTGTAGTTGCAATTGTTCCATACTTTATCACTGTGCATGTTTGAGTTTTAAAACATTCCAAGTCAACCCTGGCTGGTGTGGCTCAGTGGATTGAGTGCGGACCTGTGAACCAAAGGGGCACCGGTTCGATTCCCAGTCAGGCCAATGCCTGAGTTGCAGGCCAGGCACCCCAATAGGGGGTGCTCGAGAGGCAGCCACAAATTGATGTTTCTCTCCCTCTCTCTTCCTCCCTCCCCCTCTCTCTAAATTAAATAAGTAAAATCTTTTTTTTAAATTCCCAATCAAAATCTGTTTTAAGAATAAATCTGAGGTGTACAAACTGACAGTGTGTAATGATGTCTTAATTCTTGTTAAAAATTAAGATGCTAAGATATCTCAGTGATGAATTCTTGTGTTTACTAGTTTACAACCACCACAAAATTGTCAAATAACATGTGTGAGTGTTTTACAAATGGGTCTGCTTTATTTTTTCAAAACCGAAATTATGCTCTGTTAATTATCCTACCATTTAGAAAATTACTTTTATCATTGCTTTGCCACTTGGCAATTGGGGTATAAAGTTGGCACTATGTGGTAACCATTCATTAAATTTAGTCTGGGCCACATGATGTTAATTGCTTTGCATCAAAAGATATCATTTGGTATATGTAATGTTTAGTTATAAATTTTTTCTAGAGGAAAAACTTCTGGGCTCTTAGTAGCATAAGCGTGTTTAAATCACCCTTTGTTTGCAATTCATACTTTTTTCTTTTTTGCTTTCTACCATTCCATCAGATTTATTGCATGCATATTACAGATTTTTTATGTGCCTTCTAGTGATACTATTTAGTTTGCATAATTAGCATCCACATTAGAATGACTACTTGGAAAATCTCACCCATATTGTTCTATATTTACTTTCCCTGTGAATTCATCCACTCCCATAGCTCAGCTACGTCTGCTTAGATGCTGCTACCAATTTTGCTAACTGACACTGTCATTAACTCTCTCCTAGATTAATTCTGCAGTCTTCTGTTGTCTTTTTGTCATTGGGTTTGCCCTATGCATCCAATTCTTTATCTGTAGAGTAACAAGAATGATCTTTCAAAACTTCAGTCTTAAGTAATTTTCTGCCTTAAGTCCTTGAGAAGTTCCCTATAGTTCTTATCATCTCCCCCAATCTCATACTATTATATACTTAGCCACTGAAATTTTTTTAGTTCCTCAATTATACCATGTGCACTGGGTATTAATATATACTCCTCACGGTGCCTGGAATAAAGTTCCCCACCCTTTTGCCTCAGTGATTTGTGTTTATCTCCCAGTCTTTCCCCAGGAAGCAGATCTGCTAGACTCTTCTGCCCACTCCTTTGTACGGCCTCTAGAGTGGTACAGGGCTGGGTCCCCTGGCCTCTCATGGCATCCGAACTTCCCTTAGTATTCGTCACGTTTAATTACATCTGTCTGCTTTCTCTGGTTGACTCCTCAGAAATTAGACTTTTGTGTCCTCACCTTTGTCCTGAATAAAACAATATTTTATATGTATTTCATTTAGGGACTTTATGTTTTTAAGGAATAAGAAAACCCATAATGGCAAAGTATGGAGCCTTCTTATTTAGCATGCTATCTCTAGCACTTAACATGGTGCCAGATACGTGGCAGATGCTAACATTTTTAATGAATACCAGTAATGAGCAAATCTGTGTTCAGCCAGGCCCTCAAATTCAATAAACTCAAACCTCAGACTCCTTCCCTCTGAGCTCTTTTCCTCTCCTCCCCCCTCCCACTTCGTTCCTCACTCCCATTTCCTTCCTTTCTTTCATTTGTCACTGACATTTCCAAACCAGAACTTATATATTCGTTACCTATGTCAGTTATCAGATTCTATCAATTCTGCTTCCCGATAGTTTTTGACACTCACTCCTCAACTCCATTTTTTCACAGATGCTTTATTTCAGGCTTCCTATCATGTCAAACCTTGTCAGTTACAGAGCCTTCTAATTTATTTGTTATTTACATTTCAGCAGTTTAAAAAGAAAATATATTACCATTTTAAAGCATTATAGTCTCAAAATGATTTTTAAAAATCTAGAAACTAAATATTTTTTCTTATGTCTTGTCTTTCTAAATTAACCGTGTGTGTATTCATGTATTTAGTAACTGTTCATTTTCAAGAATAAAAACAGTTATTGAATCAACTCTATACAAGTACAATTTTCTAAAGATACTTGTATGAAAAAGGAATATCTTTTTGCACATCAGCAATGACGATGTCACTTTTCCCATATAACATTAAGCGTCAGCTGTGACTTTTCACCGAGCTTACTGACCAGTCCTCCAAAGCCATCATCGTCCCTGGAGGAAGCTTCCCAGCTACAGCGTGAAGTGCAGTTTAGTCCTGAAAATGGGCCAAGGTGGAAGGAATAACAGGGACTCGTTTTACTTTCCTTCCAGAAACAATAAAAAATAAAAATTAAAAAACTAGACAAAATATGTGAAACAATGGTTTTCAGAAATTGGACATCAGGCAGTACCTGGCAGTGATCCCTGAGAGACAGGAATACAATAAGCTGAGTTACGTGACTGCTCGAGTTTACTGCCTCGTCAACATTTCTAGGCCTTAACTCGGGTAGGCAAAACCCAGAAGGAGCCCAGTGGTCTCCCCGATTTGGGAAGATGGATTTAGACCTGTGAGGAGACCACAGGGCAAGACCTGGGGTGGAGGACCAGGGGAGGGAATGCTACACAGAGAAGAGAGCGCTGGAGGTCTGTAAGGGTCTCTTCGCTGTCGCCAGCTGAGCACTGGGTAGCACAGCTGTGATGAACCGGCCTGAGGCTGATAGAACCAACACCCAGAAAGGGTTAAAGGTAGCAGCAACCCTAGCAACTCACATAGAATCCATAATCGTTTTTGTTGCCTTCCGCCAGAGTAGGCAAACCTCATAATTTACTAGATGTCACAGAGTACTCCGAAGGGTATGCCTCACCGAAAAAGCTTAACAAAATTTCAAAGCAAGTTTTGAAAGCAACCTAATATATGTGTAATTGGAGACTCTGAAGGAGAGAATGGTGGAAGAGAGGGCAGAAAAAGTATTAGAAGAAATAATAACTGAAAGTTTTCCAAATTTGGTGAAAACTATAAAAGCAGATTCAACAAGTTCAGTGAGAGAGGGGAAAAAATAAGAAAACTATACTAAGGTACATCACAATCAAATTGCTAAAAGCCAGTAGTAAAAAGAATGTATTAAAGCATCCACAGGGGAAGAAACCACACAACCACATGGACAAAGGAACAGAGTTAAGCATGTCGGCAGGTGTCTAGTCTGAAACAATGCAAGTCAGAAGATAAACACATCTTTAAAATACTAAAGGCAGGGGGAAACAGTCCTTGAAAATAGCTCAATCTACCATGGAGGTATTATTTCCAGGAATATTTGACATGTGTCTGAAAGTAGACACTTGGATGGCCATGTTGTTTGATGATACAAATTTTTAATCTATTTTTATATGGCATTTTATATTTTAAAAATGCTTTTCTATGGGAGAAAACTGTATTTTCACTCATTTTTAAAATAGCTAGGGTAGGTGATTTTATCCCTCTTTTACACATGAAGAAGCTAAAATACATAGGTAATATGATTTTCAGTTTCATAAGATCCACAAATATAATCAGGTTTCTTGACTTCCTATTCAATATTTTTGTAATGAGATCTCCTCATTATTAGCTGTGTTTTGCTCAGAAAATATTTTTTTAACTTAGAGACAATCAGAACATATAAAATGTGTGGAGTTCAATGAACGCAGTAATAGATGATACAGTATTTAGTAATTCTTTGGTATCTTGACATTTAGAGTACTATGTAAAGGAAATAAATTGGAAATTTTATTAAATCCCAAGGCCCAAATAGAAAACAGGAAAAACAAGAGAGCATACCAGTATATTAGACCCTGCGTGAAAAGATCTTACAGTATTTAAACTTCAAGGAAATGAGCGAAAGTGGAAAAATTGCTCTGATTGTAAAGAAACTTAATATTATTTCTGATTTTTTTAAGTTGAGTTTATTTTAATTACTATATTAAATTTCAACAGAGACCCTTCAATATTTTGGTTCAAATTAAAATGTGGCAGGAATGAGTTGGGAAGAAACTTTATTTTCTTCTTGCATTTATACTGCATGTGTAGTATATAAAATAAAAGAATTAATACTACCTTGGCATATTTCATTGCATGCAACGTGGCAAATTAGGTTCGACCTATGGAATGAATATAGTCCCATTGCCCTTTTTGTTTCCACTAAAGTTTCTTCAAATAGTTCCTGAGGGAGGCTTTTCGACCTTTCCTATTTAAGAGAAATTTCGAGTACATCTTTATGGTAGAAATGGGGTTGAAGAGTTAGAACCTGACAGGGGGATGGGACTTAAACAGGCCAAGGAAGAACGTCAGGTTATGAGCAGGAGGAGCCCTGGCAGGTCTTCTCAGGACCGTGAGAGGGGCTCTGGCTGGGAGGGAGTCAGAAGTGATGCGGAGAAGCTAGGGTAGGGCCCCGTCCCCGAGGCCTTCGCAGACAGGTAAGAGAAGCAGATGGGTGGCGCTGAAACAAGCGTTGACTCTTGAATTCAGTGGATTCTCTCTCATCCAGTTAGGAAACACGAGTTTGTGGCACGTCAACGCGGTACTTTTCTGTGTTTGTTAACATTCATTGGTTTAAATCTAAACAAATCTAGATTAAATGACAAAGCAAGAATTATGTACCTGAAGAAGTGAATGCAGGTTTTTTGTGTGTTTTCTAGTCTACGCCTTTGCATCTAGCCGCGGGCTACAACAGAGTTCGCATAGTTCAGCTGCTTCTCCAGCACGGGGCGGATGTTCACGCGAAAGACAAAGGGTAGGTGTGTTCCTGATTTCCCTGCATGGTTTTGCTCATGGATGGTTATGCTTTGTTTTCAACGTCTGATGTGCTGAAGTGGCTGAGCACTAGGCAAAGAAGGCTAGAGATCCTGTTTTTTACAGCTTCAGTTGCATTTTAAGGGTGCTTGCAACTTTGATTTTATTTTATTTTTATATACTACTTATTAAAGGTGCTTCTCATAGTGATTTCCTTCATTAGTTTAATTTTATTGCAATTCTAATATTTGAAGTTAAAATTTGTTTCTCTCAATTGCAATTATTATTTTTCAACTCAAGTTGCATTTCAGAAAGACAGATAAACTTAAAATTCTGGTCATCTATTAATATAAACTATCATATTCATCTGGCATGAAAGGATTATCTCTTATTAATAAACCAAAATCCTAAGTATACAGTGTTCTAATTTTGCTTTTTCCCAATGAAATCTTGGATACCTGACCTGGGAAAACCTAAAAGTTCCTTATGAAGGTTGATGTGCCTCGGGGAGGGGCATCAAAGAAAGCAGTGATTCCATTTACTTTATGAGTAAATGTATTTTGGAAAACTTCATACCCATTTCCTATCGAGTCTCCAGGGACATAAGAATCAAGTCTGCTGTCCTATATGATGGGCTAAGATTTCTCGTTATTCCACCTTAAGATCAAAAAGATGATTTGACCTTATTATTCAGGTAAAGTAGATTTGTGTTACACTCTTGGAATAGGCAGCATAAAAAGGAGAAACCCTGGAGGAGGGTTTTCTTTCACTTTGCCCCTTTCCATGTGAGGAAACATAGAAACGAAAGAACTCAGTGCTTTGAGGGAGTTTTCAGAGGGGAAATCCATCCATTTCGACCTTCTCCTTTCCACGCTCTGTTTCTCTTGCCTGCGCCAGGTTTTATGCCATGTGTGAGCGGTGTCCCAACAGAATAGGGTACAAGTGCCTGATGCTCTTGTACATGTTTCCTTGTGTGAGTCTGAGACAGATGGGTGTACAATAGGTGAGTCACCAAGAGAAGTACAGCACAGGGGGTCTTTGACTCAAGTAGAAGGATAGTTTGAAATGCAAGTTATAGTAGTTTGGACATTTGATTCTTACGCTGGAAATTACTTTGAAAGTCAAACAGAATGGTAGGAATATTTCAGTTCTCTATCCATTAACATTTATTTACTGTAAGTACCTTATATATAAAGCATGCAATTGTCAATTAGCACACGTTCTTCATTTGCCTAAATGCTTTTCTGATTGGTGTTTTTATCAATACTTAAGGATTACATGCACAAAATAAATACAAAAGGTTAAACATTAACTGTGTTTTGTATCATGTAGTTAAATACTTTAAAATATTTTTAATATAATTATAATGGGATTGATTCGGTTTTTGTTTCTTAACACTTCTTGGATAAATGACTATAGTAGGTTGTTTGAAATTTCAATATTTTCCTTTGCCTTTTTTCACTTAGTGGACTTGTGCCTCTTCATAATGCATGTTCATATGGACATTATGAAGTCACAGAACTGCTACTAAAGGTAAAAGAAATTTAAAATATTGAATTTTATTTGCTTCTTTTAAAGTTTTCATGTGTTTTTTACTGAATAAGATTTTTTAAGAGAATAGAACAATTTTTAAAGTATTATCATTGCCTTAAAATTTTAAAACATTCAACTTATTTTAAGCTATTTTTTAAAGCTAAAATTAATATAATTAAAACATTTGTTGACATTTCAAAGAGTTGTATCTGACACTTACAGTGAAATAAATGTCTTCTAAGTTTTATCTGATCCAGCGAAATGATTACTGACCTGAAACTCTTTATTCTCAACTCAGCATGGAGCCTGTGTTAATGCTATGGACCTCTGGCAGTTTACTCCGCTCCATGAGGCTGCTTCCAAGAACCGGGTGGAAGTCTGCTCTTTGTTACTGAGCCACGGTGCTGATCCCACTTTAGTCAATTGCCATGGGAAGAGCGCTGTGG
The DNA here is from genome assembly GCA_004026765.1 of Micronycteris hirsuta. Classification (NCBI taxonomy): domain Eukaryota; kingdom Metazoa; phylum Chordata; class Mammalia; order Chiroptera; family Phyllostomidae; genus Micronycteris; species Micronycteris hirsuta. The sequence goes on along the minus strand of PVJI01001973.1, from coordinate 21,480 downwards.
ACATGGCTCCCACTCCTGAGCTCCGGGAGAGATTGACTTGTATGTATTTGTGTCCTGAAATCACTGTTGTTCATTGCAAATTAGAATACCTCATTTTTGCCTAGTTACTAGGGCTGGTGTTTTATCTGACTTGGATGATATCCTTCCATTCTTACACATGCACTAGTTTAAAATCCTCTTGTCTGATCATATATTTTTCTTCATGATTCTGCAGGAAACTTATATTCATATACGCCATACATTTTTCTGTTCATTCAAACCTAATTCTAATTCACAGGGAAAGGCTCCCCCCACCACCACCTTTTTTTAAGGCTGAGGGTGTCAGTCACTAACCATTTATTGATACCTACTATGTGCTATGCAGTGGAAGGACAGCAGCATACAACCAGAAAATCTGCGCTCACAGAGCTCAGGTTCCTGTGCTGTTGGGTATGGTCGATGAGGGCTGGCCCGACCGAGCACCGCTGTTTCCCGGCCCTGCAGTGCTGGCGGCCGTGCTTCATCCCTTCTGTGTGTCACACCCCAAGTCAGCTCTCTTGCACGCATTTGCATGAAGGTAGATTTTAAGATTCGGTGGAGGTCATCTAAGATTCGGTATAAAATATATAAATATTTTATTTATATATATATGTATGTGTGTATATATATATATAAAATGTATGCACATATATTTTAAATAAACTTTTTGTTTTAGAATAGTTTTAGCTTTATAGAAAAGTTATAAAAACAGTACAGGTGTCATATACCCCATACCCAGTTTCTGCTGTTATTAATACCTTACATTAATATGGCACATTTGTCACAATTAGCAAACCAGTATTGATAACATTATTAACTAAAAGCCATATTCTATTCACATTTTCTTAGTTTTTACCTAACATCCATTTTCTTTTCTAGGATCTCATTCAGGATACCACATTATGTTTACTTGTCATATCAAATATTGAGATATGTTTAATTCTGCATGTGAGCATTTCAGGTTTAAGTTGAACTAGGCATTGTTTACGTATTTTTTTCACTGGTCCTATGGTTGATATTCTCTCTTACACCTGGGATTCTAAGAATCAGGTAACTGGATTTAAACACCTGAGAAATTTTTAAATAGTAACTTTAGAAAAGGGGCATGGTCAAAATGATGTTAACGTTTTTTTCGTTAAAGCAAATTTTAGACTAGTTCATGGTAACACAGAAAGAGATCTTTTCAGTTTTGATCTTCAGTGGAAATTTAAGCATAGTTTGGTACTGGAACAGATGAGATTACTTGATTACAGGCCAGTGCAAACCAGATCATAACTAGGGAGACGTCTTGGCAGTGAACCCTTGTAGAAGGGCGTTTATTCTCTCTCCCACTCAGACGACTCTTGCTGTATGTTATCTTGCATTATGTAGTTCATTTTTCTGTGTGTATGTCCTATCTTCCCAGAGAAAGTTAAATTCCTAGAAAGACCTGGAGTGTAAATTCTGCATCCTTAGCACCTGCGTCGGGGCCTGCATCTGCACCTGCCCCCAGCCTAGCCCAGTGCACGGTGTGTGCTCTCAGGTTATTGGATTGAGCTTAACTCAACTCAAGACTAATTTTTTTAAAATCTGTTTCTCATTTCCTTCTTTTAGTTTATACCTTGGGCTCAGCGTAATCCCCATGTCACCATTTGACTTTTTTTTTTCCTTTCAATCATTTTGCAAATTATGACTACTGTTATGAGATTTTGTATTATATTTCATTGGTCTGATTCTAACATACACATGAAGATTTAACCTGAATTTGTATAGCTTTCTAAAGGGAGAAATTCCCTGATAACTTTTTGAACTTCTCAGTGTCTCCTTTATTTTATTAAACAAGATCCTACCAGGGGATTACCTGAAGAAAAGGGCTCAATGAAGCTGGACCCTCTCTAACCCACTTTTCATCTGCATGGCCTGCTGTGCCCCAGGTGTCCACACTTACAGAATGCTTTTCGAGAACATCGATAGGTCATAAAAACGGTATTTTCTCCAGACCCATGCCCACAGCAGTGTGATCGCACACATTTTGTTTCTGCTCTTGTCTTTTTTTTTTATTTATTTGCTGTTTTTATGAAGCCAGATAAACAAGGTAGTTTGGGTTCTGCACGTATTTGGAGCTAAAAGTACTGTAGCTTTCAGTCTTGTTTCATACTGCAATTGGAAAGAGAAACTTTTAAGGCATTTTATAAATAGTAAGTTTTCAGGGTAAGTTTGAGTAATTTGCAGTTTCACCACTTTTTTTTTAACTACTTCACTTACCTGAGTTTTTAAAAACAAACCTTTATGTAACCCTTACGTTTACAAGGACAGTTATATAATGGATAGAGGTTTATTATTTTTTTCATTCTCTGGGTTTTTTTTTAATCTTGAGTATTTATCAATTAAATATTTTAAACTTGGAAGTCAATTTGAGCAGAAATCTTTACTTTTTTTTAAAGAACTAACAATATTTTATTTCTTGTTATTTGAGAAAATATTATGCTATTTAATTGTATTATTGCTTCATAATTCCTTAGTACTGCAGTCTTATTATTTATGCTTTTCATAAATTTGCCCGTTTAGTTTTCTTCTGAGCCAACTTTTCTGAACTTAAAGGAGTAACTCCTCTAGACAAATGGATGAGCAAAGCAAAACCATACTTTTTACTGGAAATCAGCTCTTAATGCCACGTTCCTTCACAGTCATCAGGATCCTGCTCCTTATATGTGATGGCTTACAAACACGTTATCCCTAATTTTGTCTTAATCTACAATTCTGTTGTTTGAAAATGCTGGTTTACTTTCATTTGACCTGGATTTGGGGTTTCTGAAGTTTCAAAGTCCTGTATATTATAGTACAATCCCACCAGTACTACCCGAGGTTCCTTTTTCTCCACATCCTCACCAACACTTGTTATTTGTTAACTTTTTGACAATAGCTATTCCAATAGGTGCGAGGTTTCGATTTGCATTTCCCAGATGATTAATGATGTTCAGCATCTTTGTATGTCTGTTGGCCATCTATGTGTCTTTAGAGAACAGTTTTCGGCTTTTTGTTAATAAGTTGTCATTTCGCCCTGGCTGGTGTAGCTCAGTGGATTGAGCACGGGCTGGGAACCAAAGGGTCGCTGGTTCGATTCCCAGTCAGGGCACATGCCTGGGTTGCAGGCCAGGTCCCCAGTGAGGGCCATGTGAGAGGCAACCGTACATTGCTCTTTCTCCCTCTCTGTCTCCCTCCCTTCCCCTCTCTCTAAAAATAAATAAATAAAAGTCTTTAACAAAAAAAATAATAAGTTGTCATTTCAACATAAAAACCAAACTTGTAAAATAGAAAATAAGACTATATGTTTTTAATAAATAAAAGTATTGGATTCTGCCCTGGCTGGTGTGGCTCAGTAGATTGAGAGCCAGCCTGCAAACCAAAAGGTTGCTGGTTTGATTCCCAGTCAGGGCAAATTCCTGAGTTGCAGGCCAGTTCCCCAGTTTGGAGCATGCGAGAAGCCTCGCTTCACCCTCCCTTTTCCTCTCTCTAAAAATAAATAAAATCTTTTTTAAAAAAAGATTTAAAAAAATGTTTGGATTCTTATTTATGCAATTAATTTAGAAATTCCTTTTTAATAATCTCTTACTTGCTTATATAAAAATAAATAAAATATTAATTGTTCTTTGAAAAATTTCAAATTCTGGCACTTCCTCCATAATTCAGTTCCTTCTCTGTCAAGACATAATTATTGCATAATATTTTGGTGAATATTCTTCTAAATGTCTTTTTGTATATTATTACTTACATTTAGTTGTGGTGGCAATAGTAGTAGTAACAGTATAAAAAACTGGGTCAATTTATCCTTCCTCTTATGCTACTTGAATTTTCATTTAATAGTTCATACTTCTATGTCAGTAAATATAGCTCTACCTTTTCTCTTTAAGACACACAAAGTATTCCAGTGGATAAGTGTCCACAAGTTATTTAACTGGTTTCCATTTGGTGGACAGTTAGTGTGCTTGTTTTAAAACTTTCCTGGAGTGAGTATATTAGTCTGTGTATCTCTATGAACTCTTAACAGTACAAACCGGTCTTATTTCAGAGCATACATAATTCAAAGTTTTTCATTAACTGACACCCTGAATCTTTGCATCTTTATCATTGTATCGCTGTGTAGCTGCTGTTGCTAAGTAGAGAATGTGTAAAGTTAATAATTTTCATAATTTATAATTATGCTAATGATTTTATAGGTTTTAAATTTTTGTTATGTCAACCTTTATTGTATTAACAGATGAATTTAAAGGTCATTCTTTACTACAAGCAGCCAGAGAAGCAGACCTAGCCAAAGTTAAAAAAACGCTTGCCTTGGAAATCATTAATTTCAAACAACCACAGTCTCATGAAACTGCATTGGTAAGATTTTGTTGTTAATCCCTTCTGTGGGTTTTTAATAGTGATGTGTGCACAAAATATGGTTTTTATTTTAGAACCTTAAAATAATTGTGGTATATGAAGTGACAGGGATTTCCGTTTTAATGTTGGTTGGGTTAATTTTTAAATCTGGTTTGAGAGGCGATGGTTTTCAGGGTGAGGCTAGACTTTTGCTCAACCTTGATTTGGGAATTATTTTTACTTTTCTTTTTACCCAGTCATATTATAGCAAATCCACCTGTGTGGCCAATGCTTTCATAAATACAAGATGTGATTCTCTCTATAGAATCTTCTTTTTCTTGTGGTTGCTAGGCAGATACATGTTTGTTTTCTATAGGAAATTAAAGTATTTTCAGAGATACTTGCATTATCCTTTTGAGTAATCACATTCTAAGAATTGGTACATTCATTATAAAAAATGGTTAGATTGTGAAAGTTTTTTTTCCAGACCGTAGCAGTTGTCTTTAAAGTTATTCATGTTTTCCCTTCTAAGGTACTTGTAGAAAAATTAGTTTATGTTCATTGGGACTGACCAGATTAACTTTCAGGTATAGGGCTAGTTAGAGTACTCCTGGATTTAGAATTCAAACACTTGTGATGCGTCTGTCACAGATCTCTGAATATTCTTCAGTTAACATTCTCTCGGATGCCTGGCCCAGAACTCGTCCAACTGCCATCAGTACGTGTGGCAACCATAGTACAAGTGTCACCAAATTGAAATGGTCCAGCTGTATCACGCTTAATATATGGCTCGTAGACTGGGATTCAAATACATAAGAGATACTTTTATGTATCTCAAATACTTTGAGATACTTTTGAGTATCTCAAAGTCACAGAATAAATTTGACCTCTTTTTGGAGTGTTCATTTTATTTATTGTGAATAGTTTTTACTTTTTAAATTTTAACACAAACATTAATATGAAATAGATTTGAATATAAGCATTGTATAAATCTAGGATAAAACAAAATTTCTGAGAATACTTCTCCCTCTAAACTCTTCGAGGTCTCTTAATTCTTTGCCGGTCCCTGGGCATAAAGACTTATTCTCTGTAGTGCTGGGAGTCCCTCTGCGGAGGAGTTGGAGAAGTGGCGATTGTGTCGCTGACAGCCTCGTGCAAAATTGAGAAATTTGGTTACAGATACTGTAGCTTTGGAGTCGGTATTCTGATACCTGCAAGTAAATATAGACTGGATAATTACGTATTGGCTAAAGGAAAAGAAAAAAGTCTTTCTTAGTGCTCAACTAAGAGCATAATTTCATCTTCCCTTCAAGATGTGTGCTTTGTACTTCCGGTGTACTTAGGAGGCATTTTGATCATCTTGATAATGTAAAACACATATTTTGAGATAACAGTGTTCCACGTAGTCAGCGTGTGCTACTTAATTCAGAAATCTACTTTTAAATAGAAGTTTATTTTACTAACTTACTTTTACTTACTTTACAGCACTGTGCTGTGGCCTCCCTGCATCCCAAGCGAAAACAAGTGACGGAATTGTTACTTAGAAAAGGAGCAAATGTTAATGAAAAAAATAAAGAGTAAGTGTAGTTGCTGTCGTTCAGCTCTTAAAGGGGAAGTGCACCCGGAGTTAGTAAACTGCCTTCTCTCCTGCCCGCAGCTTCATGACGCCCCTGCACGTGGCGGCAGAAAGAGCTCACAACGACGTCCTGGAGGTTCTCCATAAGCACGGAGCAAAGGTGAGGCGCACACTGGAATAAAGTGCCAGACCTGGCATTGCGTGGCGAGCTGCTCTTAATTAAGGCTGTTAATTTCTTCAAGAAAATCAGAGGGAAAATAATTTTGTAAAGGACCGTTAGCATGTATTTGAATTCATTGATTCTCCTTTAAAGCTGATTTAAATCTTGTTACTAGGAGAAAGAATTACCTGTGTTTCATTGTGATTTACTGTCATTCTTCTATAAAGCAATAAAATGTAACTACAACCTTAACATTTGAAATACATTTCAGCTTTGCATTATTTTATGTCAATACTAGAATTGCTATATTTTTATAGTCAACACCAGTGACGGTTTATCAGAAACTAATTTATCACTGTTTATTTTAATGAACATCTATATTTCTTCAAACTGATAATGATAATTTTTTCAAATAACCTCAATACTAAAGAGGTTTAATTTGTTAAAATAGTAATCTTTATTTAAGAATAAAGGAATTAAGATTCGTAAATAGTTGCTGTGCAGATTTATGCTGGCAACCTCATTAGGTCCACGTGTCTGCCTGCCTGGGCCACGTCCTGGCTGAGGTGCTTCCTAAGGAGGGGTGGGAGTCTGACAGGGGAGGGGTGACATTGCAAGACTCGCTCATTGGTTCATTTTCAGTGTGTCCCAGCATATTGCACTTTACCTGTGTCCCGATGAGGAGAGGATGGCTATTGAACCCTAACCGGTGCGATAGAACCCTTATCAATACCACTGTTGGTAGTAAGAGTGTCCCAGTCAGGAGAAGGATGGATATTTAACCCTAACCAGTACAATAGAACCCTTATCAATACCCTCGTTGATAGTAAGAGGGAATGAATGTGGCAGTCTGACAGCATACAGAGGTTGTCTGGCTATTTCATGAATTAATATTTTCAGGAATTATCATACTTAGTATTGTGCTTTTTTAAATAAAAATAAAAGAGTTCAAAATTTGCTGATAGTTCTTTGACCACAAATGACTATTACTTGTATATAGGTATTTTTTTTAAATGAAATATAATCAAACCCTTAAAAGTTACATATTTTAGAATGAATGAGAAAGTAACTGAGTTTTAAAAAAAATTTTTTTAAATGAAGAGGATATTTTGAAAATAGAGTTTTAGAAAATGTCCTCTATCTTTTTCATTTTTTTGCCCCCAAAATGACGTAAATATATCACCCAGCACTCTTATCTATATAATTAAAAAACTTGAAAACCAATTTCTAAACTATTTTAAAAGTCTTTCTTAATTTGTGTGTAGATGGTTTTTGACCCTATTAAAAATACTTTAATGCAGCATCTCCTTATAAGTTCATAAGAACATCAAGGAAGATGCAATCCTAGTGGCAGAATGTCAGTTCAAACTTTAGCATAATCAGTAAATTACATTAAAAATGAGCAATGCAGTTTAGAAGGCTTTGCTCACAGGGCACTTTCTGCAGTGGCTCTGCGTGTCTAGGGGGGGCCTTGGTAGCCCTTGGGACCAGTCACTGAAAGGGAACACTGAGTCAGACTTGTCACTACTTTTAAAGAATTTTTCAGTTTTTTTTAATTGAGCCAGAATGCATTTTGTATCATTAGTAATTAAAATAATTTTAAAATTTTAATTGTTTCATCTCTTTCCTGTCCTTGGTAATGTTTCTTTTTGTACAAGTTTTATACATATTTATTATGTATTAGTAGAACACTGCTCGGTTGTAATTTACAAATGAGCACATGTATATTGAATGTTCCTAAAACATTTTTTATTCATGAGATACATGATCCAAAAGTGTGAATACCCTTGCTTTAAAGAGACAATTGTTTTTAATTAAAAAATCAGGATGAGTGGAAATGAAAGGGAACAGAGTTTTACAGATTTATTTTATCTAGGGTATCATATTGCATTGTTATATAATGTCTTATTCCTTTTAAGCAGAAAACACTAAGCTGAGTGGGCTTTCTGCTGCACTAAAGAGCATCACATGTTTATCATTGACCTATTTTTCAAAATACATTATAGCACCCTGGCTGGTGTGGCTCAGTGGATTGAGCAGAAGCTTACAAACCAAAAGCTCTCTGGTTCAATTCCTGGCCAGGGCCCATGCCTGGGTTGCAGGCCAGGTCCCCAGTTGGTGGCGTGCAAGAGGCAACTTGTCGATGTTTCTCTCATACATTGATGTTTCTCTCCTTTCTCCCTCCCTCCCCTCTCTAAAAATAATAATAATAAATTAAAAGCCTTATGGTATTTATAATGTTCTTTAGAAACCATGAATAAGGCTCTTCATTTTGGGAAAATGTCTATTTTCTCCCATGAGTCATTTTATGTCATGAACGTTCAGTGAAAAATGACATCATTTCATCACCTATCCTAGTCAGTGTTACTTTAGGTCTGTGGTTCTCAGTCTTTGGCTGCCCTTCATGTTTATACTACATTCTCATCAATAACATTAAAATTCATCAGTAGGTCATGTATACTTTTAAACACTTTGGAATGATATAGAATGACTTTTAAACCAGCATATTCTCCCTAGTTTTTCCGCTACAGTTCAACCAATTCAGAATACCTGCTGTTAGGTACATTAAAATGGGAGGGGGGAGTCCTATTTATTAGGGCTGTGAGCCAATGGATACCAGTTTCCGTCCGCCCAATCATTCCTTCTGTGGTTCCAAAACAGGCTGCTGTCCCTCAGGGTTGGTTTACCTGGTGCCTAATGCATTAGTAAAAGCCCACCTTAGCTGCTATGTGCCCTGCTGTGTGCTTGCTTAGTGTTCTTTCTGGGGAGCTTGTGGTTTCAGTTTGATTTTCAGACACCTCATGGTTTCCCATTTGATTCTAAAAGCACCTTCAAAACAAGCAGCACCAGCCTTGAATGAAGACTCTTCCCTCTTGCACTGTGTCCACCATCATGCCACCTTCTCTTCAGGATGAGTCCCGTTCTCCAACTAAGGCCATTGAATGAGGAAAGGCAGGGGACCTGGCAGGAGAGTTACTACCAGTAATTAATGTCTTACTTAGAAGGAACTTAGTAATAATTATATAAGCCAAAGCATTCTTTTTCATGTTAGACTAAATATATTGTCTGTATTAACATAGACAGGCACCCTTTTCAGCTTAGAACCCCCTACTTCCTAGTTTTGTGACTTTGGACTTAATTCCCTGAACCTTATTTGAGCTCACAAGCAATAGTTTGATTACTAGTGAGTATGAGCATTATATTTTTTCCCGAGTTGTTTTTTCAAACTTATATACCATATATTTCCCTTAATCATCTTTTTGTATAAAACATGTATACATATGTATGTGTGTGTATATATATATATATATATATAAATCCCCTTATAATTTTTTAATTCACTAACTCAACAAATACTGAGTTGCAAAATGATCAAGACTGCGTGCTGGGCACTGAGGGAGATGAGAGTTTGGAGTTGATGCAGTTACCAGACTTGAAGCTAACCCTAAACCAATTTAATGCCATTAGTAATGAAGAAGGAAGAAAAAGATGAAAGCCACTTGTGAAGGAATAATTACATTATTTGGAAATGAATTGGGCATTTGCATGGTCTTAGAAAATGGGAGTGAAAAGGCTAGAGAGAAACACTGTTTCCTGTGCCGTGACAGTGATTTCGTGCTTGAGGCTAATACGCTGGAGCAGCGATTTGCAACCTTTCTCCCCTCATGGCACACACTAATCACTAAAATTCTGGGACACGCCAAAAAATACAGTGTTTGCCGATCTGGCAATAAAAATAGGTATAATTTTGATTCATTCACACTGGAAGTTGTGTTGGCTCTTGTCATTTTTTTATTTGACGGCCTAAGGGAAAAGAGGTCAGTCCACCTGAGGTCAGGCATTGCATGTTTTCAGAATTCTTGCGACACACCAGTGTGCCATGGCATACCGGTTGAAAATTACTGCGATAGAAGAGCATTTAGATAAACCGAACAGTTGGAAATAAATCACTGTAATGTAAATGGAAGACAATTTGGGATTAGAAACATCTATTGGGCAGCCAGCAACACAGTAACCATACATTGCAGGAATGAGCTGGGTTCCCGTGGGGGAAAGGTGGAGAGGTGAGTTGAGAGGCAGGAAAGAACCATTGAGGATTGCCCGTGTTTACAGAGCAGTGGAGGAGGGGACGGAAAGGCCCGTCACAGTGTTTACTGAGTGTAATATGATGAAGAAGAAAGAACAGGTGATCAGTCAGTGCTACAGAGAGGAATCGAGCTAGACAGTGGCATTTAACTTGGCAATTCTCACGTGAGGGCTTCGGTGGCTTTGGAAGGAGACATTCCAAAGTAGAAGTAGACAATTAAATTAAGGTCTTGGCAATAAACAGCACACTCAAAGTGGGTAATTTGAGGACTGTTTAATAAAGAAATTATATACAAAGGTGTGGGCATGTTTAAGGAAATCAAGAAGGAGTGAGGTCGTACTAGTAGCGGGTGGGGAGACATTATCATCCCTAGGCCTAAAGAGGCAAGGAAAGGGAAAGGTCCCTGGGACCAGAAAGGGGACAGCCGTGTAGAAAAGGCCACCTGACCGCGCCTGCAGTGTTTGACAGGTATTCCAACCGTCCTCCTGCCGTTGCTTCCCATTGGCCAAGCACAACAAGAACTCAAGACCACAAGAGAGCCTATTGATGTGATCCATGCAAGTGATTTTCCTAAGACACAGAGCAGGGTTGAGACTGGATTTGGACTTAGAGGAGGCAATATTTAGCAAAAAGATAGAAAACAAATGGCTAGTAAGGAAAGGAGGATGATAATAAAGTGGGGATATTAACCAACTTACGTGAGAAATCTACTTTTATCAGAGTAAACTTCAATATATTAAAAAAATTAATAATTTTCTCTGCCAGCGCCCTGCTTTGCAAGGTGACTGTAAGCCTTCTCAGGAGTGACATAGAGATTTTATCTTTCATACATCAGTCTGTTCTTTATTATTGCTAGTCTGCCCTGGCGTTCTGCGTCCTATTGCTCCTGCCTTGTCTGCTGTTATTTTTAAGTAGAACTTGAGCCCCGATTCCATATGGTATTATTAATACCTGAAAACAAAAGGTTTCATTCCGAAGCACTTTTTTTCATACATAAAAGCACTGCTATTTTGTCATTAGTGAACATCTGTTAAATGTATAGAAGATAACAAAATTTCTTTTGATTTTTCATGTCTTAAGTTAATAGACTTATTTATTTTGTATGTAAGGAGAAACTGTCAATAGTAGTTGGCATTAAATGGGCTTATTTCTCACACTGAGAATTGATGAAGAGTCTTTGCTTACATGTTAGCTCTTTATAAGTGTTTTATTAATTCTGTTCTATAAGTGGATTGATAAGCAGATCTGTCAGCCCAAAGGTGTTAAAGTGCTTTTAAAGCTGTAGTTCCAAAGTATCTGCTATAGTTCAAATGGTATCTGAGGTTCAATTGTATCAAAACACAGCAAAGAGGCCAGTATCTCAGAGACATTAGCTACCAGTAACAGAGCAAGTAAATTTAGACTGAGCACAAATGGAAATCTATTCTGTACGTATATAAACATATGCTTATCACTTTTTCGAGATAATCATATGGTTATCCTACAGAAATAATCTGCAGGAATTGTAGCTAAGAGTCACGAAAGACTGAAACAAGGAATGTGGGCACCCTCGGGTACCTTCGCTGCTATTCTCTCCCTTTGTCTCTCTTTATGAGGTTGCATGAGTTTCTTTTTTCTATCAGTCTTTGTTCATCTGCTTTATTCTTTTCTTTTAATAGACTATATTTTTCTGTTTCCCTTTTACACAGTCTAAATATGACCTTTGCAGCCCCTACCTTATGTCTTTGACTTAGAACTATACCTCCTGCGGCTGCCACCTCTCCCGAGTCTCAGGGACGAGGAAAGGAGAAAATGAGTGAGACCAGGGTGCTCAGCACAGCTGTTGGATTGGCATCCTCCAGTGTGATCAGCTCTGCTCAGGGAGTCCTTTCTCAGGCACTTAGGGCGTGTGAGAAGGGAGGCGCCCCTTTACTAAAGCAAGGAAATTATATATTATTATAGTATTTATATATACCTCCTTTTGGAGAACTTGATTGTTTTTTTTTAATTCCATGTGAATTTTGAAGGTTCACAAATAATACACTCAAGTTCAGCTAAAGAGAATTTGTTAATTAGAAGTTATGATTAGTCTGCTAGGTACAGAAGAAGAATAAAGATCTGAAAAGATATATTGGAGCAAGATCAGGGTGGTCTCAATGGAGAGGTGTGGTTTTGTTCTCATAGGACTTGGAGAGCCCGTGGGAATTTTTGTCTAGGTAGGTCGCATGAACAGAATCCTGCTTCAGGAGGGCAGATACTTCTATGAGTCTACTTTCTCCTAGAAAACCAGTTACAGACATACAGACTGAAGATGCATGTATAATAGCTGGCGTACTCATTGGCAATATTCAACAAAAATCTCTTTTTAAGGTTTTTGTAAGGAGGGATGAGATCACGTTTTTTACCTTCCAACTAAAAAGGCCGTAACATGCCCGCCACTTGTTCCCTAGGTTACAGTGTCAAGACTCAAAATCGACAGTTTTATGTAGATAGTTATTTATGTAGCCATTTAAAATATAATCATTATAGAATGTGAATCCGCTGTTTTCTATATGGTGCCTCAGGTTCACCATACATATTTATAGAGAGAAGCTCTTCTTACACATCATGCTTTTAATGTTTAAAATTACTGTCTGTGCTTTACCTGCCGCCAGGCGATCTGCTCAGACACCAGAGCAGCTAACTGGCTGGTGGTAGATTTACCAAGAAACTTTACGTCTGCCTCTCCCATGGCATTGCTAAGGTGTGTTCAAGGATACTTTCGACCAGAGGCATGTTTTACCTTTCACAGCGACTTTAGAAACTGACCTTCATAGAGCGGGGCTTCTGTATAATCTAATACTGAATCTAATAGGGCTGCCATTGCCCTATTAGACTGTGATTAAAAAAAAATATATACATATAGTAGAAAGCAAGGTAGTGTAAAAGTAAATTATAGGTAGTTTTAAGTGATGTGGAGGGATTCATTCAAGTTTAAATGAAGGCATCGAATAGTCACTAAGCTGAGGAATAACTTGGCAAGTTCTGTCTTTCAGAGTAATAATTCTCGAGTAGTTCTCAAACCCTGTTCCCACAATTTAACAGGCTGCATTGAGGATTTTCATCACGATGATTAAAGAATTTAGTAGGTTGCTTATCCAATTAGTAACAGAAAAATGTTACTAGTTAGAAAATTCTCAAATTTATGTTTTTCTCTTGAGGTGAAGAAATAATAAAGAAAGCCCTGGCTGGGTGGCTTAATTGATTGGAGTGTCATCCTGTACCCGCAAGGGTACAGAAAGGTTACGGATTTGATCCCTGGTCAGGGCGAGTACAGGAGGCAACCCACCGACGTCTCTCTCTCTCTCTCTCTCTCTCCCCATCTCCACCCGCCCCCCCCCCACTTCCTTTCTCTCTGGAATCAGCAAATGTATCCTCCGGTGAGGATTTTTAAAAAAAAACAGGTTTTAAAAAAAGAAATATTCGTAGAAAAGTTCGAGCAGCTTGTGTTTTCCATCAGTCCATGCCAACAGCTGCACTTTTATGCTGTCTGTGTATAAAACGGTCATTTTTCTGTTGGCAAAGGTGATAAATATGTCAGTATTCCACGGCGAATTCTGTGAAATCCCATTAAAATTTAGATGAGCCCTTGCCTGAACAAGTGTGGCAGCCTCACTTGTGTCGATCGATGATAGACTGGAAACAGGGAAATCAGTTTTTTCAATCCTTTTTTTCTTTCTTTCTTGTGCATTTGGTGGGTGTGCACAAGTGTTTTGAATAACCGACAAGCATGTATTTGCAAATTTACTGTGCACCATTAACAGGAGCTTTGTAGAGGACCGAGGAAACATAATGCCGTCCGTATTATCAGTAATCTTCGTTTTACTTGGTAAACAAAAACTTTTTAGTGTTACAATGTATAACACAGCACTGAATTGACATAGGCGTTCAGAAAGGAAGTTATTATCAAGGCTTCAGGTAATCAAGAAGGGCTTCTTAGAGGAGGGGGAACTCGGACTGGGTCTCATAATGCAGGTCAGCAGAAAGGAGGGCTTCTCTGCAGCAGCGGCAGCGTGCCCAGTGCACACGGCCGTGGGGGCCGACCACGGTGGAAGGTGTTTGCTGGGACTCCCAGGAACACAGTTACCCGCAGACGTGACCCAGAAGTTTGATGTCGTCTCCGTTTTAAAACTAGCTAGATTATTATTCTTTATACCCTTCAAACTCTTAAAAATGGAATATTTGATATTTAAATCTTTTTTTTATTTCTGCCTTAAATGTGTTGTAATTCAGTTAGGGCATTTTATTATAATTTATTTAATAAAATTAGAAAAGACATGAACTACTTTGACTGTTTTTTTTAATATACTATGTTGTTTTGATATTCTGAGAACAAGTTTGATAAAACCCTTTCATCCCGAAGTATCTAATGTACAGTTTTAATGTGATAGGTAGTGGTTGTTGGACAAAGTCCCGGCCTCATTCCCATTGTCCAGGGAAATGGCAGGGCATAGAGGATGGACAGAAAGATGGACATTTAGGGAAGGGATAGGTATGTAGTAATTCTCAGTAAGGTGGTCAGAGAAGGGTAACGTAAAAAGATGATACGTCTTGAGAACCAGTGACTAGAGTTAATAATGAATTATCCTTGGCATTTTTCAAAAGGCTTTGACATCGCTTTTTCTCATTTGAATTTATTTGCTTGAGTATGAAAGAAAACAGAAACAGATGCTCAATTTCATGTGCCTACCCAATGATTTTTCAGATGAACGCACTGGACACTCTCGGTCAGACCGCTTTGCACAGAGCTGCCCTCGCCGGTCACCTGCAGACCTGCCGCCTCCTGCTGAGTTTTGGCTCTGACCCGTCCATCATCTCCTTGCAAGGCTTCACAGCCGCGCAGATGGGGAACGAAGCAGTGCAGCAGATTCTGAGTGGTGAGTGGGACTGGCTGACCACCGCGTCATCTTCTTCCCCTTCCACGGCCACTGCTAAACACAGACAGGCTCTGTGCCTGCTGTTTTACAGGTGGCGCTTTGGAGTGTGTGTTTGTTTAAATACTTTTCCTGCCTTTCCTTGCTTAAAGTTTAGCTTGGGGCCCTGTCAGCCCTTTTTTTTGCTGAGGTGAGGTAGACATCAGGAGAAGGAAGCAAATGCTCTCTTTAATTTTTTTAGTTTTAATTTAAAAACCTGACCTGGGTGTTCTGGTCAAGTTAGTTAAAGCTCATAGAAACAGTGTGGAATTGTGGTAGTTCTAAAATCTATCGATAGAGAAAATTGCAGATCATTTATATGGTAATGATCTTTAACTCATTGTTCTAATGTGTTATATTCTGACCTGTATTTTATGATTCTTTTTTTTTTTTTTTTAAGATTTTATTTATTTATTTTTAGAGAGAGGAGAAGGGAGGGAAACAGAGAGGGACAGAAACAGCAATGTATGGTTGCCTCTCACATGGCCCTCACAGGGGACCTGGCCCGCAACCCAGGCATGTGCCCTTGACCGGGAATCGAACCGGGACCATCTGGTTCCCAGCCCGCGCTCAGTCCACTGAGCTACACCAGCCAGGCTGTATTTTATGATTCTTAATTTTATTGCACTTTTATGAAATTATCTTTCCCTGGTTTAAATATAATTATAAAACCTGGCTGAGTGTTAACAGTGCCTACCTAGTACAATTTGGGTGCTCTAAGTACTTAGTTTATCGAGGAAGATTACAGAACTGACACAAAGATAGACACTCGTTTCCAAAGCACAACAACTAGACAGAATAACATGACCCATCTACTGAAAAATGATGAACTTGATACAAAAGAAATTTCACACAGTTGGCCCTTCTTTCTCATTTCTTTAATTTTGTCTGTGGGGTGGATCTGCTCCAGGACGACATAACAGAGTGGAAGGGTAAAATGAAGAAGGCGACAGACGAAGAATCCGAAATCCTAGTTCTTGTCCCTGCCTATAGGCTAAGGCCCCCCTTTTATGATGAATATTTTCTAACATGCCCTTCACGATCCAGAGATGAATTCATAAATAGTATGGTCATGGTCTAACTATACAGATACCTTTCAAAAAGCTGTATTAAATGTCATAACTATAATATAAAGAGAAAGTGATGGTAAGTTAAAATAATATAACATAATCACAATATTATAATAGTAATGGCGTAGGCAAGACTACACTAGAAGACAAAAATTAGCCCCACAGATTTCTGAAGGGTCTCTAAAAAGTGCAGTCCAGTTGAGAATCCCTACTGTGTACTAAAGTAGGGGCCCTTCCCAGGCTTACAGAGATCATGATGTGTGTTATTGGAGCTGACCAGCCGCGCAAGAGTAACTGTGCCACATTGTGGAAGCTATCGATTAGGATTTGTTTTCCTCATTCCCGTTCGTTCTTAGATAGTCATCATTCTCCTTCAGTCTTAGACGGTGATTTTTAGACACTTGAAGTTAAGACCTGTCTAGGGCATCTTTACTATTAAAACAAGAAAGATCTGTCTAAAGGAATAAAATTTCCTATTACAGAATTTCAAGCTTGAACTGTAAAAAGCAGAACTTCATTTACCTTGTTTCTGCTTAGCAATAAAACATTTACTTAGCCCCTCTTTGACTAGAAAATATTTCTGCCTTCTCAGTAAATTCTGATTTCTTCAAGTTGACTTTTTTTTTTTAAGATTTTATTTATTATTTTTAGAGAGAGGGGAAGGGAGGGAGACTGAGAGGGAGAGAAACAGCAATGTATGGTTGCCTCTCACATGGCCCTCACTGGGGACCTGGCCTGCAACCCAGGCATGTGCCCTGACTGGGAATCGAAGCAGGACCCTTTGGTTCCCAGCCTGCGCTCAATCCACTGAGCTACACCAGCCAGGGCCAGTAAAGTCTGATTTCTAAAAGGTGTGATTTCTGTTAAAACATTCTAAAATTTTCTCTTAAACTTTTTACTAAGAATCACGTGGTACTGATTTTAAGTATCTTTAAGTTGTAACCATAAATCAGGCAAATATAACTATCATATCAAAATTTCTAACAATACATAACTTTTACAGATAATTTACAAAATGAGGAGGAAAGGGTTGAATCAATTAAGCAGGTTAGGTCTGTTCATGCATTTATTTATTTATTTATTTATTTATTTATTTATTTATTTATTTATAATCCTTCCTCAAGGATGTGCTCATTTGATTTTAGAGAGAGGGAGGGATTGTGAGAGGGAGTGAAACATCCGTGTGAGAGAGAAACATTGATTGGTTGCCTCTCACACCCCCCCCCCCCAACCAGGGATCCAACGCACAACCTGTGTGTGTACTCCAATGAGAATCAAATTCTCAACCCTTCAGTTTATGGGGCAGCGCTCCAACCCACTGAGCCACAGCAGCCAGGGCAGGTCCGTTGTATTAATGCTTTTAAAATGTCTTCTAAGTGAATGCTGTCAGGATAAATGACTCCTGGTAAAAGATTAAGTACTGAATCACAAGTGAAATATTTTTGATAATTCTTCTTTTAAAAATTGATTTGTGAGATAAATCATTATTCAAGCTAGGTTACTAAGTGCTTAATTTAGTACATGCCAGAACTATTTAGTTTAATTCTTCATATTCTTTATTGATCTGGAAAGATAATACAATTATATCATAAAGTCTTGTCCTTAGAAAGGTTTTTAAAAATGGGAATTGTTTCTTGTTTGGAAGAGAAAATACATAATTTTTGGACTAATATTTGTACAAGAAATGTGCATGTCTAGTCTGTGGACCATGAACTAGGTAAACTTCCCAATTATACCTACATTAACTAATCAAATTTCAGGTTATATCTATAATGACTCCCTAAAGTATGCATCAAGCCTCAGTCATATAGAATGCATAGTAAGTTGTAACATTTTAAAGATTTATTTACATACACCTGGTAATACCAGGTTTAATACCTACTTTTAGAAACCTTCACTTTCAGTTCGCAATCTATGGTTTTCAAAATTAATAAAGTTTTAATTATAAACTAAAGGCAATATTTATGTTAAAATTAATGTTGCATGAAATAAAATAAGCAGTTTTTTAAATCAATGAGCATTTTAAAATTGTTTTAGATTTGTCTTCTTTCTCTAGACCTGCTCTGTCCAGTGGGTAGCCACTAGCTCCATGTGGCTAAATTAAATAAAATGTTCAAATCTGTCTGTCAGTTGTATTAGCCACATTTCAGGTACTCAGTAGCCACACACGGCAGGTGGCTTCTGCAGGAGCCCAGATAAAGAACAGTTCCAGCATCACAGACAGTTCTTTTGAACAGATCTTGACCGGAATCCTGATTGTGTGTTCCAGTATGGCTATCGCATTGCTCTTGCCTAATCCTTCACGGAGGTGAGGGTTTGCGGACTTAGGATAGCTGAGTTCAAACCGAAATCCCCGTTTACATTTGCACCTTAAAATAAGCCACTGAGACCTTTTGCCAGTCATGTGGTCTCAAGACTAACTAAACAAGTCTGCAGGAGATATTTTCTAAAATAGCCAACTGCCTTTTAAACTTTGAGACTTTAGGGTTTTTTGTTTGATTTTTAATTCTGGTAAGACAGAGTAGAATTGGAGAAAAAATTAGAAGCCCGTCTCCACCCTTTGATGCTAAATGAAGTATTTATTTTCATACAGAGTCAAAGCCAGTGTGCTGATACAGGCTTGTGCTGATATAGAATTTTGCATATCAGCTAGTCTTCTTTTGCCTTTTTAACTCTATTTTTATATCCTTTTTTAAAAAGTGTGCATCTCTGTATATAAAGTTCCTAGACTCTGTGTGTGTGTGTGTGTGTGTGTGTGTGTGTGTGTGTGTGTGTGTGTTGTTTCTAAAAATGAATCTGTTCCAACCCTGTTCAGGATTCATAATGGATGCAAAGTTCTGTAATTTGTATGGTAATTGATCAGTAGCTTTAAATAACGTATTTACGCTCTACTCTTTCTTATATTTGCATTACAATTTTTGTTTGATTGTAAAATTACACCCTTTGCAAATCCGTCTGCATCAAGACAGGTGTGCCAATTTCAAATAGTTTTGAGAATTAAAAAAATTCAGCTATAAATTATATCCTTAAAATGCTCAAATCTAAAAATATCCAAAGTTCTAACTCTGTATACAAACCATTGTCATATTATTCTGTTGGGATGATAAACTAAAAATATCACCTATAGATTTCCTAAGGCTGTTTCAGTGAGTTTTACCAACTGCCAGAATCGCTGTCATAGGGACGTAATATACACGCCTTAAATGCAGTGATGTCAGGCACAGTTAGAGTGGAGGCAAAGGAGACGTGAACGAACAGGATGGAGGAAGCCGAAGAAAGAGCTCAGATTTGATATGTACATTGGCCCCGATATAAAGTAGCATGGAGTGAACTCAGCAAATGCTTTCTGAATGTTCTCTGTGTGAAAAGTGATATAAAGATGTCTAACTCAACACCTCCACAAACTAACAAATACAAGACACTCCCTTTTAAAGAAACATAGTTGTTATTTCAAAAACATACTTTATTATATGAAATACTCTCTTCTTTCCTCCCTTTAATCCTAACGTTCTATCTGCTATTATTATTATGACTAAAGAAATACAGTTTATCTTCCATTGAAGAGTTCTCATAACTTACTCTGTAAAAGCCTTTCTCCTGAACGAAGCACTCCAGACTAGAAAGAGGCGCAGTATTTCTTCTGACATCTGAAACCTCTTTTTAGCAACAGTTGCTCTTCCCATTTGTACAGTGGATTCAAGAAAGATGCCTCCGATCATAAAATAACGTAGTCTTAAATCTGGAAGAGAATTTAAGGGAAAGTAACAATCACGTAAATTACTTAGCAGTAACTAAGCTATTGAGTGGTTTGTCCCTGGCACAGTTAGCAGAGCCGGTCTCATACCGGTCTCCTGGACCCAGCCCCTGTTCTGTGTTATCTGAGTGTGCATACACATTACAAAAGCCTCACTTAATGTTCATGAAATATTTTGAGTGATGTAGTACAGATGGTTTTTTTAAAAAACCTTTTTACTTGAGCCAATCTGTAATGAATTTTTGGTGTTTTTATATTGGATTAATCAAAAAATTTCATTTGTTAGCCTCATACTTGTAGACTTAACAGCCCGATTTAATTATATTCCACTTAGCGTTTGCATCACAC
The DNA here is from genome assembly GCA_004026765.1 of Micronycteris hirsuta. Classification (NCBI taxonomy): domain Eukaryota; kingdom Metazoa; phylum Chordata; class Mammalia; order Chiroptera; family Phyllostomidae; genus Micronycteris; species Micronycteris hirsuta. Next base: position 1,198 of record PVJI01001973.1, on the reverse strand, counting down.
CTCCCACTTTACAGTTTACATTGTAATTCCCTGAAGCCAGTCGATAAATGTGAATTAAATTTCTGTATTTAGTAGGCCGTGTCTGTACACTGATTTTATTTTCCAGGATCGGTGATTTCAGGAATAGTACTTCTGTTTCATTTTAAGGAAACTGAGGCCCAAAAGAAAGACTAAACGGCCCTGACTGGTGTAGTTCAGTGGATTGGGCGCGGGCTGTGAACCAAAGGGTCACCAGTTCAATTCCCAGTCAGGGCACATGCCTGGGTTGCAGGCCAGGTCCCCAGTAGGGGGCACTCAAGAGGCAACCACACACTGATGTTTCTCTCTCTCTCTTTCTCCTTCTCTTCCCCTCTGTCTAAAAGTGAATAAATAAAATCTTTTAAAAAAAGAAAGAAAGAAAGAAAGGCTAAACATTAAGTACTGACAGTTGAGTGGCTTCCCCAGGTCTGCATAACAAAACCCACAGCACAACTTCAATACAACACTTGTAAGACCAGTGTATCATGAAGGTGGTCATGACTCATGGTCCTGTGTTTCTTCATTCACCTTTGCCAAGTTTGACCAGAAAATTTGAAGGACACAGTAGTCGGAGTGGAGGAAGACTTATGTGTCTTAGAATTTATTTAAATTTGGTTTAGGAAGAGATGGATATAGACTGGAGTAAGAACCCACTTACTTCTTTCCTAATAAAGATTTGTACGGGGGGGCGGGGACCTCTATTATTAGATCTTAGAATCTGACCCCTTAATCTCTCTCTTTGCATTCACCAGATAATTTTCCCCTCTTTACTACTCTATGAATCCATGAAAACCAACAGTAATCTTTCCTTCCTTTTATGCAGAAAGTACACCTATCCGTACTTCTGATGTTGACTATCGACTTTTAGAGGCGTCTAAAGCTGGAGACTTGGAAACTGTGAAGGTAAGTAAGTGCCTCTGACGTCTGGAGTAGCACCACTGATCCTTGCTAACCAATTCATTTTAAACTTGTAAGTGAAGCTACACAAATCCAAACAGTGAAAGGGTTGAGCAGCGTGGATACATAAACAAGAGAGATCTTTAACCACAAAGAATTTCCTAGTATGTGTGTGCCTTGTTATCCATTCACTTCAACTACTTTTAAGTCACTTTTCTTCTGGTTATGTGTTAGCTCTTTTATTTTCACTTATATTAATTAAAGTGTTACTTTTGGCTGCCTT